>JAHRHZ010000275.1:16036850-16102988 GCA_024137785.1 Ginglymostoma cirratum
GGCCTGCTGTGTTCATCCAGCTCCACACCTTGTTATCTCGGATTCTCCAGCATCTGCAGTACCTATTATCACTCAATAGCCTGGGGCTATTTTCCCTGCAGCATCGGAGGCTATGGGGTGACCTGATAGAAGTTTATAAAATCATGAGGGGCATGGATAGGGTGAATAGCCAAGGTCTTTTCCCCAGGAGTGGGGAGTCCAAAACTAGAGGGCTTAGCTTTAAGGTGAGAGGGGAAAGATTTAAAAGGGACCTAGGGGGCAACTTTTTCACACAGAGGGTGGTGCGTGTATAGAATGAGCTGCCAGAGGAAGTGATGGAGGCTGGTACAATTACAACATTGAAAAGGCATCTGGCTGGGTACATGAACAGGAAGGGTTTAGAGGGATATGGGCCAAATGCTGGCAGATGGGACTAGATTAATTTAGGAAATCTAGACGAGTTGGACCAAAGTGTCTGTTCCTGTGCTGTAAACTCTATAATGCACTTTAGAAAGTCTGGAGGTCATGAAAGCAGTTACGTAAATACAGATTGTTATTTGTTTCAAACCTGCAATTAGATTTTCTTTGATGTGAGTTCTTTTCCAATTGAGAAGCCCTTCAACAAATTGACTTCAAGTTGCAGTTTGTTCCAAATCAATGATACGTGAAAACATCTCATTCTTAAAGATCAGAGATATAATAATCTAGGATTAGAATCATCTCCGACCAAAGCACGCAAACTGAAATGACTAAAGAGTTCCCAGTTGCTTTCTGAACAGATCAATGAAAATTCACACTGTGGCTAGAGACTGCAGCATAGTGTCACCTTGAATGGAATTGGTTTCAGAGTGCAGAAAATCTTTCCATTAGTATAAGTTTCTTTAAGTGTGCACTACTGAGTCTCCTTGGAGTGTTGATGTGCCTCGTTGATTGCATTTAGGACATGAGTTAGGAAAAGCAAATGGTTTCAATCTTTGCAATTATTCTTTTCAAAATGAAATCTAAATAAAAGCAAGTCACAGTTAGACCAAAGCTTCCAACTACTTCTGCAGTTCTTTGTTTTAATGAATGTAATTGTGGCAAACGATGTGGACTAAAGAAATAATTGGGATCCAGCAATGTAGTCTGACCTCTGCTTTGCATTCTATCATCAAGTCTATTTGTTACAATTTAAATTGAAGCAAAATTAAGTGCCAGTCTTTCTTTACAGGTTGGGCAACAGAACATTTCCAAACCATTGAGGTTAATCTGACTGCCTGTAGTTTGTGGATCTATCCTTGCTTTTTTTTTGAATAAGGGTGTAATTTTAAAAAATTGTGTACTTATTTAGCATTACCCCTCGTATTTAAGGAGGATTGCAAGATTATGGCCAGACCCTCTTCAATTTCTACCCTTGCTTCAGCGTTCTCAAATTCACTCTTCTGGTCCTGGTGACTTGTCAACGTTGAATCCAGACAGCATTTCTACAACCTCAAAAACAGAAGTTACTGGTAAAGCTCAGCAGGTCTGGCAGCATTTGTGAAGAGGAATCAGAGTTTACGTTTCGGTTCCGGTGACCCTTCCTCAGCATTTCTACCACCTCCCTCTTTTTCAATTTTTAGCCCATCCGGTATCTCAATTACATCTGTTTTCACTATAAGTTTGACAGCACTTGTTTTCCTTAATAAAGGACTCATTTAATCCTTCTGCAAACAGATCCCCTGTTTCACTCCAACCCCCTCCTCTTAAGACCCTTTCACTATTTATAAACTTGTAGAAGAAACTTTAATAGCTTTTTTATGTTAGCTGCCATTGGCCTTTCATGTTATCTCCTTGCCTCTATGAGCTCATTTTGCATTTACTCACTGAACTTTCTTATTCACTTTTGTTCTCACTTGTGTGACCAACCTGACTTGTATCATATGCCCCTTTTTCTGCATCCTCTCACTTTCTATCTCCTTCATTGATCCAGGGAACTCTGGTTTAGATTGTGTACCTTTATCTCCATGTGGGAACGCAATAGGAATGCATCTGCGAGACCCTTCTTTAATGTTTTGTTACAGGCATTTGGAATGCTTGCCTTTATTGGTCAGAGCACTGAGTGTAGGAACTGGGATGGCATGTTGTGGCTGTACAAGACAATGGTGGGGCCATTTTTGCAGTACTGCATACAGTTCTGGTCGTCCCGCCCTTGGAAGGGTATTACTAAGTTGGACAGGGTGCAGAAAAGATTTACCAGGATGTTACCGGGACTGGAAGATTTGAGTTATAAGGAGAGGCTGGATAGGCTGGGACTTTCTTCCCTGGAGCCTATATAAAGATTTAAACTTATAAAGACTTATAAAACCTTATAAACCTTACAAAGATTTACAAAATTGTGAGGGGTGTAGATAAGGTGAGTAGCAAAGGTCTTTTCCCTAGAGTAGGGGAGTTCAAAACTGGAGGGCATAGGTTTAAGGTGAGAGGGGTAAGATTTAAAAGGGACCTGAGGGGCAACCTGATTGGAATTGACCTGATGAAGGGGCCACACTCCAAAAGCTTGTGATTTCAAATAAACCTCTTGGACTATAACCTGGTGTCATGTGACTTCTGCCGTTGTCCATCACAGTCCAACACCGGCACCTCCACATCATGGCAGCTTTTTGAAACAGAGGGTGGTGAGTATATGGAATCAACTGCCAGAGCAAGTGGTAGATGCAGGTAAAGTTACAACATTTAAAAGACATTTGGACAGGTACATGAATAGGAAAGGTTTACTGGGATATGGTCCAAACGCAGGCACATGAGACTGGTTTAGTTTGGGAAACTTGGTCAGCACAGATGAGTTGGATTGAAAGGGTCTGTTTCCATGCTGTATGACTCTCGGTCTGAAATTGACCTTAGCCAGATCCATTCTCACCGTATTTAAATTATTTCCCCTACCCCCTCACCATTGTATATTATTCCTCATAGCTAACAAAGTCCTGAAGATATTCTGGTCATTAATGTCTTGTTTACCTCCCTCTACCCCTTACCCTGTACTCTGTACCATTAATGTTGGGTATTAAGACCAAAAGTTTCCCTACTTGAGACAAAATGCTCGCAAAGTACTTCCTGGGCTATTCCTTTCTAATAGGATAACCTGTAAACTCCAACATGTACTTCAACATGGCTCCAGTGTCATTGATTCTGTATCATTCTTTATGTGAACAGCAATAGAGAGCTAGATTGATCATAGCTGTGATTTTATTGTTTGGTTTGTGGACTAAAATTACTATCACATAAATCAGGAAGAGGTTCCAAACAAATAATTCTGTTTCTGTGCAGTCATGTGAAAAAGATGTTATTTGTCAAGTGGGGAGAGGGGAGTGTGCAGTGGGACCTGAGCGTTGTTGTGTACCAGTCGCTGAAGGTAAGCATGCAGGTACAGCAGGCGGTAGAGAAGGCAAATGGTATGACGGCCTTCATTGTGAGAGGTTTTTGAGTATAGGAGCAGGGATGTGTCGTTGCAGTTATACAGGGCCTTGGTGAAGCCACACCTGGAATATTGTGTACAGTTTTGGTCTCCTTTTCTGAGGAAGGATGCTCTTGCTCTCGAGGGGGTGCAGCGAAGGCTGGTTCCAGGGATGGCAGGACTGATGTATGAGGAGAGATTGACTATGTTGGGATTGTTTTCACTGGACTTCAGAAGAACGAGGGGGTTCTCATAGAGACTTATAAAATTTTGACAGGACAGGACAGGGTAGATGCAGGGAGGATGTTCCTGATGCTGGGTGTGTCCAGAACCAGGGGTCACAGTATGAGGATTCGGGGTGGACAATTTAGGATGGAGGTGAGGAGACATTTCTTCACCCAAAGCGTGGTGAGCCTGTGGAATTCATTACCACGGGAAGTAGTTGATGCCAAAACATTGAATGTATTCAAGAGGCGACTAGATATAGCACTTTGGACAAATGGGATCAAAGTATATGAGGATAAAGCAGGATTAGGCTATTTAGTTGGATGATCAGCCACGATCGTGAAGAATGACGAAGCAGCCTCGAAGGGCTGAATGGCCTCATCCTGCTCCTACCTTCTGTGTTTCTATGTAGTAGCTTTGATGGCTGTACTGTATTGGTGCCACGACTTGTTTTAATTAGGGTCAACCAAATTTATCTCAACATGCCTAAACTGTTAATAAATGCCAGATCTGTGAAGGTTGAATTATAATGTGAGGCTGAATAGCTTTCCAAACTTCATTGTGAGAAAAAGAAATTTGTATTTTTTGACAACGTGGGAATGTGGTATTTCACATGAAAGGCTGGACCAGAAAAAGAAGCTAGTTATTACCTGCGTATATGGTCTGGAAGTTCCAGTTCTCATTTCAATAGGACAAAAGGGTAGAAAAGGGGGTCAAAGGAAGGGGCCAAGAGATTGACAGGAGCAGCCAGAGGTGAGTGAAACATTTGCTTTCACCAGCAATAAATGGCAGCTTACAAAGTCTGCATTAATTGCTGCTAGTCACTTCACCAGATCAACGATAATCCAACAACTTGCTGATGGTCTGACTGGTAGTAACATACTTCCTGTAGCTGGTACTGTTCCAATAACTGGCTGATATTCACCATAAATCATGGCTAGACATCCCCTGAAGAGCCTGGCTTCCCTGTTGATGTCATCCCCCCAACTCCACCCTACTGTTGGGTTGGATTCTGGTTTGGACCTGTGTACTATGTGATGGTGTCAACTCTGAACCGGGAACCTCAGTCAAAGCTAATCTTTACCTGGCTCTGCTGGGGCCACAGTGGCTTGCAATGTTTGTTCATAACTTGGACGACGGATGTGAATGTGCAATCTCCAAGTTGGTGGAGACGCAAAAAACATTTGGCAAAGCAATTGCTGAGCATGACCAGCACAGTGGCTCAGTGGTTTAGCAGTGCTGCTTCATAGCACAAGGGACCAGGGTTCAATTCCACCCTCGGGTGACTGTCTGTGTGGAGTTTGCACGTTCTCCCTGTGTCTGTGTGGGTTTCCTCCGGGTACTCTGGTTTCCTCCCACAGTCCGAAGGTGTGCAATCTAGGGTGGATTGGCCAGGCTAAATTATGCCATAGTGTCCAGGGATGTGCAGGCTTAAGTGGGTTAGCCGTGGGATACGCAGGGATAGGGTGGGGTGATGGGTCTGAGGGGGAAGCCGTTTGGAGGGTTGGACAGACTCGATGGGCAGAGTGACGTCTTTCTGCTCTGTATGGGCTTTCTATGACACAAATAGCCTGCAAAGGGATATACACAGATTGTAAGAGTGGGCAAAAACTTGACAGATGGAGTATAACGTGTCAAAATGTGGGGTTATTCACTTTGGCAGGTAAATAATCAAAAGCTGGATATTATTTAAATAGGAAAGGACTGCAGAAAGCTGTAGCACAGAGAGATTTAATTGTTCTTGGGCATGATCCACAAAAAGCTAGCATCTAAGTCCAAGGTAAATGGAATGTTGGCCTTTATTTCAAAGGAAATGGAGTATTACTGTAGAGAAGTTTTCCTGCATTTATATAGGGCATTGATTAGACCACAGCTGGAATATGTGAGCAGACTGTTTGTCTAAGGAAAGATACATTGACATTGGAGGAGGTCCAGAGAAGGTTCACAAGACTCCTCCCAGGTATGGAGGGATTTTCTTATGAGAAGAGGTTGAGTAGGTTGGGCCAGTACTTATTGGAGTTTAGAAGAGTGAGAGGTGACCTTATGGAGAAATAGACGATTCTGATGGGGCTTTACCACAGTAGATACTGTTTCATCTTGCAGGAGAATCTATTACCAGAGGGCATCATCACAGAGTAAGGCATCACTCATTTAAGACAAAGATGGTACAATGTTCTTTCCATCAGGAAGGGGTTGCACATATGAGACAGATCTCCCAGACCCCCATAACCCCTCCCCGGTTCCCTGGTCTCTCCCTCTCCCTGATCCACTGTTCCCCAGTCTCCCCCTCTGCCCCCATTCCCCAGTCTCCCCCTCCCCTCTCATTCCCCAGTCTCTCTCTCTCCCCAGTCGCCCATACTGCAGTCTCTCCCTCTGCCTGATCTCCCATTTTCCAGGCTCCACCTCTTACCCCATGCGCCAGTTTCGCCCTCTCCCCAATCACCCATTCCCCAGTCTCCCCCCTCCCATGATTTCCTCCACTCCCCAGTCTCCTCCCCTGCCCGATCCCTCATTCCCCAGTCTCCCCCTCTCCCTGATCCTTCATTCCCCAGTCTCCCCTTCTCCCTGATCCCTCATTCCCCAGTCTCCCCCTCTCCCCAATCACCCATTCCCCAGCCACCCCCTCTCCCCAATCCCTCATTCCCCAGTCTGCCCATCTCCCCGATCACCCATTCCCCAGTCTCCCGCTCTCCCATGATTCCCTCCATTCCCCAGTTTCCTCCCCTACTCGATCCCTCATTCCCCAGTCTCCCCTCTCCTTGATACCCCCATTCCCCAGTTTCAATTGTTGACACTCCTTTCTGATTGTTGATTTCAAAGCTTTAGCTGTTTCTTGACCCTCACGCACTCCTGACACATCACTCAGTCTGGACTTCCTGCGACATCAGTTTAAAACAAAACTAAACCACGTTAAAAATAGTTCTATTGGGGTGAGTCTGAAACATTCTCAGAGTAACCCAGGTGCTGTTCTCCTTTCAAAATAAAAACCAAAAGAACTGTAGATGCTGTAAATCAGGAACAAAAACAAAGTTGCTGGAAAAGCCCAGCAGGTTCGGCAGCATCTGTGAAGGAAAAAGCAGAGTTAACGTTTTGGGTCCAGTGACCCTTACTCAGTTCTGAGGAAGTGTCACTGGACCCGAAACGTTAACTCTGTTTTTGCCTTCACAGATGCTGCCAGACCTACTGAGCTTTTCCAACAACGCTGTTCTCCTTTCATTTTGGCAACTCACCTTCAATCTTCGCTCCTGTAGATCAGCAATTGATGCATCTTATCATGAGTGACACCTTAACCAACTCAAGCTGTCCTTATTCCTGATCTGTTAATGGGAGAAGATGATCTTTATCATTGGCCTGAATAAATAGACAGATTCACAACCTAAACAGTGTTTCTGTCCAGTCAATAGAGTGTGGAGCTGGAGAAACACAGCAGGTCAGGCAGCACCAGAGGAGCAGGAAAATTGACGTTTTGGGTTTACACCCTTCAGTAGGACATCAGGTCGATTTCCTTGCTCCTCTGATGCTGCCTGGCCTGCTGTGTTCCTCCAGCGCCGCGCTGTGTTATCTCTGACTCCGGCATCGGAAGTCCTCGCTATCTCCAAATGTTTCTGTCCAGAGTGATTTTAGCTATTTTCTGGGATAGCATCTAACAAAGATGCTCAATTCTTAATGGGGCACCATGAGATTTGTCACTGGAGTTGCTGATTCAAGTGCTCATCTGAGACAATTATCATCTCTTTCATGTGTAATTTTTCAAAGTGTTTGCATCAAGATTGTATAGCATCCTGATTATTAAACATCTAAAATCTGCATCGTTTCCTTTTAAAAACAGAAATCCTTCAGCCATCATTTTCCTCCTCATGCATTTTAAAAATTGGTCTTAATTATTTAACAGGGAACTGAACATTTTTTGATTTGCGTCTGCTGAAATCAGTGTTTTCTATTGTGCCCTATTCCATCAGAGCCTTCAGATGGCAATTACACTCCGATATATTTCAGACTGTGAAAAGTTTGGGTTGATATATTGGGCTCAAATTGTTAACTCTGTTTCCGTCTCTGTCTCTCACAGAGGCTGCCAGACCCGCTGAGCTTCTCCAGCACTTACTGGTTTTATTTGTGAGAAGTCTGGCCTGGTCTTTGCTCATTATCAGATGACAGAGGCTGCAGAACCAGAGCTCGCCGTATTTGCGGATGTTCACTCTCCCAGCAAAGGCACAGTTATGGTTGGTAGCACAACTCTTCCACAGATGTTGGACAAAATCGCAATCCTGTTCTATGTCACATGGGATTCTATCTCTCACATCAAATGTTTTTTTTTAATTCATTCACTGGCTCGGATAGCATTTATTGCCCATCCCTGATTGGCCAGAGGGCAGTTAAGGGTCAGCCACATTGTTGTGCATCTGGAGTCACATATAGGCCAGTTTCCTTCCCAAAAGGACATTAGTGAAGCAGATGGGTTTGTCCGACAATCAACGTTGGATTCATGGTCATCATTAGACTCTTAATTCCAATTTTTAAAAAAAAATTAAATTCAAATTCTACCATCTGCCATGGTGGGATTCAAACCCAGGTTCCCTGGGATATTGCCGGGGCCTATGGATTAACTGTCCAGCGATAATATCACTAGACCATTGCCTCCCCACTGTTGCCAGGTTTGTGTGTTCCTTCTCCTCTCATAGTGAGTGAGGAACGAGTAAATAGGAATGGGAAGAGGCCATTTCGCTCTTCAAGTCTATTCCACCATTAAACCAGATCTTGGCTGATTTTTTTTACTGTATGTCCTCATTCACTGTACCGTACGTGCATAACATAATTCTGGAGATTTTTGAATATCTGCTGGTTGTCCAGGTGCTACTGTAATTAGAAAAGTGGATTAAAACCCAATGTGGCCCCCACTGACGAAAATAACCCTATCTCAGCATTCACTTGGTTTGATCGTATTCCTATTACTCACTTGCAAGTAGCGGGTGTCCATCATTCTGCCATTTGCACCTCCCCTAGTCACATCTTTTGTTCCTTGACATGTCCCCTTGGCTGTGCCTCACCAAAACTTCTGTCCTTTAATCTCTTCCTCTCTGTTACTGACGGTCCCTTTTGTTCTTTCACTGTCACCCATTTCTCCTGCTTAAAAACCTGTGAAAGTTTCTACCTTTTCCCAGTTATGATGAAAGATTTAAAACACTAACACGTTTTCTGTCTCCACAAATATGCTGCCTGACTTGTTCAGTATTTCCAGCAATTACTGTTTCAAAGCCATTCAAAATCATTTTTAAAACAAAATGTTTACCCTTCTCACCACTCAAATATCTTGAGTTCAAATGAACTTTCTCGCACAATAAAACTTACATATTTTCTCTGCACAACAGAGGTCTGTCATTTATCCTCATCTGGCCCATTTAGATTTTAATCTATTTTCATAGTTACTGTAGGACAGGTATGATGGGCCAAATGGCCTCCTTCTATGCTGTCCAATTATGCAATAATGAAACTCTGGTTCACACTTTGTAACAAAGAAATCGGAAGCAAGAATAGGACAAGTCTGTTTCTCAATAATTACCTGATAGCAAACTGCACCCCCCCCCGGAACACATCTTCATCCTCCAATATTTTCACACATCAAGAATACTGTAATTTTCTATTTGCACTTGATCCCAGATGGCGGATCCTTCCCTCCAGTTTCTCATCCGTTTTCCGTCAGCACCACCAACCTCCAATACACAACAGTCTATTGCATCCATGCTAGCTCCCTTCAAAGCAACTTAGCTAGTTCCACGTAGAAGGATGGGTTAGGAAGGGTTTAGAGGAATGTGGGCCAAATGCTGGCAAATGGGATCAGATTAATTCAGGATATCTGATCGGCATGGACGAGTTGGACCGAAGGGTCTGTTTCCATGCTGTACAGCTCTATGACTCTCTGATCTCCAGGTCTCTTTGCTCCTTCACACTGTTTGGAATTATATTGCCTTTCCTCATTCTTCCTGCTAAAATAATTCACTTCGCACTCCTTGTAACCTCTAACTGTAAACTTTTTGGTATCTACGATACAATTATCTTTCTTGCCAATGAGATAAATATTTGAATTCAGTGGTAGTCTCACGGTGATAAATTGGAAATCTGCTTCTCACTGAAAAACAAAATCTTCAGTGTTTCTATTGAGAATGGAACTGTACAATGCAAAGATCAAATTGATCATTTGCAGAGGCAGTTTGCAGCTTTAAAGTAGAAAATTGTCGTTTAATGTTTTCTGATCTGAAACCTAATTAGCCAGGAATCAGTGTTCATAACAATGGTAAGCGCAGCCATTATTTCAGACACGTACTATTTTTACATCTCTAGATAGGGATCAAATACATCGCACTCCAATCTCAGTCAAGCTGTCCCCACAAAATCAATACTCTTAACTCTGCAATTCTATTTAAAACCAGGCTGTCCATTATTGCATTACACGGGCTGACTGGTCAATCATGTCAATGGCATTGGCCCAGTGTGTAGAATTAGAACTAAATGTGTTGCAAGTACGCATACGAACAATGGCTCACAGTGAATGGCTCCTGCTGAGGGCCAGTATCCACAAGACGGGCTGACTTGCCTCGTTCAGTGCTGCAGCCGCTCTGCTATTCCATTTCAGACAGTCAGAACCTTTAACATTATGAGCTGTGCCCTATCTATTTACAGTATCTGTCTATTTATCTAACTGCAGTGGATAACAAAAATACAAATCACTTGTTTCCAAGAAAACACTGCAGAGCTGAATGTTTTGTTTCTGTGGGCTGAACCCTTTTTCAAAAAAAAAACTTCCTTTTAAATTCTTTCAAAAGTGACATGAAACTGCTCTCCCTTTTCCTGATGCAGCATTCATTCCCACCCAAATCAACCTGTCACCCAGCATCATGAAGACTGTCACATTTGGAGGTGTTACATTTGATTTGCAAACCCTAAGTGATGTTCTGATTGGATCAATAATGACATTCGTAACCTGGTAACCTCTCATTGGGCTGCGAGACTGAGAAACAGATGGCAGCTTTGCGTAAGGGACTGGTTACAGAAAAAAAATTAAAGGAAACCAGCCGTTTGTGGTTGGTCTGTACTGACCTTCCTCCCTTTGAATCTCTGCATGGATGGGAGATAGCAGTTTACCAGCAGCTACCTTTCAAGCAACAAGCCCACCCTTAGCAACAGCAATTAATTTATAATTAATTTTGGAATGTGCAGGCATCTGACACTTAGCATCTGACCTTAAAAAAGGGGGGTCTGGGTAAATTCATACCCCCCTTTTGCCATCTTAGCTGCTGACATTATTCCTCAATGCAATTGGCGAAAGATTTATTGAGATGTAAACACTGCTCAGATTATTATAGTCAACAATGCATTGCGGTCTCATAGAATATAGAAAATAGATATAACATAGAACAATACAAAACAGGAACGGGCCCTTTGGCCCACAATGTTGTGCTGAACATGACATCAAGTTAAATAATCCCTTCTGCCTGCCCTTGGTCCATATCCCTCCATTGTTTACATATTCACATGCTTATCTAAAAGCCCCCTAAATGCCCCTAATGAATCTGCTTCCACCACCACCCCTGGCAGGATGTTTCAGAATCTTACTACTCGCTCTGTAAAAAAAAAAACTTGTCCCTCACATCTCCTTTGAACTTTTTCCCTCTCACCTAAAATGCATTCCCCCTTGTATTAGACATTTCAACTCTGGGGAAAAAAAATTCTGACCATCAACCCTCTCTGTGCATCTCATGATTTTCTAGACTCCTATCAAGTCTCCCCTCAACCTCTGCCACTCAAGAGAAAAGAACCCGAGTCTTTCTAGCCTCTCCTTATAGCTTATACTCTCTAATCCAGGCGGCATCCTGGTAAATCTCTTTTGCATCCTCTTCAAAGCCACCATCTTCTTCCTATAATGTGGCGACCAGAATTGAACGCAATACTCTGTGTAGTCTAATGAAAGTCTTATAAAGCTGCAACGTGACATCCTGACTCTTATACTCAATTCCCAACCAATAAAGGCAAGCATGCCATACACCTTCTTTACCACCCTATCTACTTGCGTGGCCACTTTCAGGGAGCTATGGACTTGAACCCCAAGATCCTTCTGCATGTCAGTGCTGTTCAGGGTCCTGCCATTAACTGTATACTTTTCCTTAACACTTGATCTCCCAAAGTGCAGCACCTCACACTTTTGCGGCTTAAACTCCATCTCCATTTTTTCACCCACATCTGTAATTGATCTATATCCCACTCTGTCCTTTGATAACCTTCTGCACTGTCCACAATTCCATTGATCTTTGTATCGTCTGCAAACTTACTAACCCACCCACCTACATTTTCATCCAAGTAACATATATATATTACATACAGCAGAGGTCCCAGTATGGATCCCTGTGGAACATCACTAGTCACGGACCTCCAGCCAGAAAAACACCCTTCCACCACTACCCTCTGCCTTCTATAGGCAAGCCAGTTCTGAATCCACACGGCTAAGTCACTGAGGATCCCATGTATCTTAATCTTCTGGATGACCCTATCATGAGGGACCTTGTCGAAAGCCTTCGTAAACCCAAGTAGACAAAATCCACTGCTCTACCCTCACTGATCGCCTTTGTCGCCACCCTGAAAAATTCCATCAAGTTAGTCAGATATGACCCGCACAAAGCCACGCTGACTGTCCTTAACCAGGCTGTGCTTTTCCAAGTGCATGTAAATCCTATCCCTAAGAATTATGGGGAGAAAGCGGGAGAATGGGGTTGAGGAACTTATCAGCCATGATTGAATGGCGGAGCAGAATCGATGGGCTGAATGTCTTAATTTCTGCTCCTATGTCTTCTGGTCTTATGGTCTAAACCTCTCCAATAGCTCATCGGTCTATAGTTTCTGGGATTGTCCCTATTTCCTACTTGACAGATGAACAAAATAAGCTACTTGCCAGTCCTCTGGGGCCTCTCCAGTGGCTAACGAGGATACAAAGATCTTGGTCAAAGCCCCAGCAATCTCCTCTATTGCCTCTCTCAATAACCTGGGGTAGATACTATCGGGCCCTGGAGACTTATCCACTTTAATGCTCTTCAAGAGACCCAACACCACTTTCTTGATCTCAAAATGCCCTAACATATTAGCATGCTCCGCACAAATCTCACTATCCTCTATATCCTTCTCCTGGGTGAACCCCGACTCAAAGTACTCATTTAGGATCTCGCCCACATCCTCTGCTTCCAAGCACAAGTTCCCTCTTTTATCCTTGATTGATAGCTCGCAGACCTTTTCCTGGGATTGCAGGACTATGCTGTGAAGGCAGATGGGACGAAAAGTTCTGTAGAGTGTCATGTTGGACTTAAAATGTTAACTCTGATTTCTCTCCATGGATACTGCCAGACCTGCTGAGTTTCTCCAGTGTTCTCTCTGTTTGTTTCAGATTTCCAGCATCTGCAAAATTTTTGCCTTTGTTAGACAAACCGGGTCTGAATTCTCTAGACTTCCAAAGAATCAGAGATGATCTCATTGAAAAAAATACAAGATGCTTCAAAGAATAGACAGGGTAGATGTTTCCCCTGGTTGGGGAGTTCAGAAACAGGGGCACAGTTTAAAAATAAGGGGATGCCGTTCAGGGTCGAGATAAGGTGAAAGTTTTTTTACTTGGAGGTTTTGTGAATGTTTGCAATTCTCTAGCACAGAGGGCTGTGGAAGCTCAGTGTTTGTGAGTATCTTTAAGGTAGGAACTAATAGATTTCTAATTACTGATGGCATACAGGCTTATGGGAGCGATGTGGATAAAAAGCATTGAAGTGTTCAATCAGCCATGATCATATTGAATGGTGGGCAGGTGTGATATGCTGCATGGTCTACTGTCCCTATGTTTCTGCCCTTATGAAACAGCCTATCTTGCAACATCACTTTGAACAATTCCTCAGCAGATTTGTTTTAGTAAATTAAAGAAATCTTCAAAATTGCTACAGCACAGAAGGAGGCCATTCAGCCCATAGCGTCGGCACTAGCTCTCCAAGTGAGGAAATTGATGTAGTGCCACTCTCCTGCCTGTTCCCCATACCCTAGCTCTTTGTTTCTGTTCAAATAGCCATCGAATGCCCCCCTCTATATGCTCCAACTGAACCTGCCCTCGCCACGTTTCCATACCTGAACTATTCCTACATTCACATCTGCACATGGCAAGTAGCCGACAATGCAAACCCAATATATTGTGCTGAAGTGAGACAAATTCTCAGCAACTAACATCTGAGCAAGGTCATGAGCCATAGCTCGCCATGGGCTGGCGGCATTTCTCTCTGTTGGACAACAACATCTGCTTTTATAGGTTTATAGGAACGCCACTCTGCATCAAGTACAGGACTAGGTAAGGAGTCAGTCTTTCATGAACTACCACAGCCATTATGAGGACTGACCCCACACCGATGGCATTTGCACCATACTAACACTCGACTACAATTATACAAGTTAGTTTTTAAACCATGAACACATATCGGGCTATGCAAAAATCTCAACTAAATGGTAGGGTCACATCGAATGTGTCTATGACCATGCCACATGTATGATGGCCAATCACTAATTATTTAGACGAGTTGAAGGGTGCGCGGTGACTGTTTTGGCCAAACTGCAACAGGAAAAGAAACTGTGGCACCATCCCATTCCTGGTTTTGTATAGGTGGCATGGTGGCTCAGTGGTTAGTACTGTACCTCACAGTCCTAGGGATCTGGGCTCAATTTCAGGCTCAGGCAACTATGTGGAGTTTGCACATTTTCCCTGTATCTGTGTGGGTTTCCTTTGGGTGTTCCAGTTTTCTCCCACAGTCCAAAGATTGGGTGAATTGGCCGTGCTGAATTGCCCGTAGTGTCCAGGCACGTGCAGGCTCAGTGGATTAATGGTAAATGTGGGGTTCTGGGGATAGGATTGGAATCTGCTTCTAGGTGGGATGCTGTTCACAGGGTTGGTGCAGACTTGATGGGCCGAATGACCTTTTTCCACACTGTGACGATTCTATGATCCTATGACCGGCCTGGTTCCTCTAGTTCAAATTGTCTCTATTTCAGGAATCACCCCCTGATTCCTGCCATTGTATTCAGGAGGTGCAAGCTCTTATGATTATCAGACATTGCTAAAAGGAAATTTTGAATTCACTTAATCACCTTGAAGCAGTGATTCTTTATTTATTAATGGTCGCTGAGTACCAAAAGAATTGTTGTTGTAAAAGGAGACAAGCTTTAAGCCTTTTCATTTTGTAATCGTCAGGACAGAATTGCAAGAATTCCAAACCTCAAGGAAAACAATAATTTATACAGCTTGAAAAGAGGGTAGTGATTGGTTAACTGGTTTGCAAATGGATTCCGTTTGGTAAAGATGTTGCTATGGACGATACAGCAAAGCTCCTATTTAAATTCAAAACAGGCCAGTCGATTCAGATTGGTCAAGGCATTAGTGTGGAGAATGCAGTCCCTCAAACCTTTAGTGAGTTGAGAAAAGGTGCAGTGTGTGGCAGGATTCTTGCGATTCTGTCCAGATGCATGCAAGATGATAAATTTCTAACTGTGTTCAATCTTCCCTGGAATTTGGGAGGTATTACCAATGACAACGTTTGTTGCAAATCCCTCATTTCCTTTGAACTGAAGTAATCTACATTTCAAAGGGTACTTGAGAATCAACCACGTCTGGAGTCACTTGCAAGGCTGTGTGAGGATGTCAGATTTCTTTCACTAAAGGGTTTTAGTTATGACAATCCGCAATAATCTTCTAGGTCACCATTACTAATGGCTAATTGAATTTCTGATCTCATTGAATATAACTTCATCCATTTGCCCATTGCGGGATTTGAATGCCGTGCCTTTGGCATTAGCCTCTGTCTCTGGATTATTGCATGTGCATCTCCCCTTTTTATATGGGACTGACCTCTACATGGACACCAACCGTGTTAGTGTACAGTGGTACATAACTGTTTTGAAACTGTTGCTTATGCAGAGGGTTGTTAAGCTTTGCAGGTCCCCTATTGGAAACATTGATAGTCAGAGAATCCATTAAAGCATTTAAAAGAGGAAGGTGCATTTTAGAAACAAGTAAAACAATATGGTGAAAGATCAACCAACTGAATGGATTGACCCCTTCAGGACTGGCACAGGATGGGCTGAATGGTCTACTGCTGTTCAGGGAAAACGATGGTCAACCAGAGATCATTTTCTTGCCACGAGACTGAGGGATGATGTGCTCACAGCCAATGTTTTTGCTTTGACACCATCATTAGAATGTCACACTGATTTGAGACCTTGCCACAAGCATTTCTAGTATTTTAAACATTGTACACATGCGCAGTAGTTATCTAAAGTTGAAATTCACTTAACTGTCAGCATCAGAAGACTTCTGAAATTGTCTGCTCATTGAAACGTAATCATCGGTGTTGTGGCTGTACACGACATTGGTGAAGCCACTTCTGGAGCACTGTGTACGGTTCTGGTTGCCCTGCTATAGGAAGGTTATTATTAAATTGGAGAGGGTGCAGAAAAGATTTACCAGGATGTTGCCAGGAATGGAGGGTTTGAGTTATAAGGAGACGTGGATAGTCTGGGACTTTCTTCACTGGAGCACAGGAGGTTGAGGGGTGACTTTGTAGAAGTGTTCAAAATCATGAGGGACTTAGATAAGGTGAATAGCCAAGGTCTTTTTCCTAGGGTAGGGGAGTCCAAGACTAGAGGGCATAGGTTTAAGGTCAGCAGGGAAACATTTAAAAGTGACCTGAGGGGCAATTTTTTCACAGAGAGGATGGTTTGCGCATGGAATAAGCTGCAGTGGTAGATGCAGATACAGATACAACACTTAAAAGACATTTTGACAGATACATGAATAGGAAAGGTTGAGAGGGGTATGGGCCAAATGCAGGCAAATGGGACTAGTTTAGTTTGGGAAACCTGGTCATAATTGGCACGTTGGACTGAAGGCTGTGTTTCCGTACACAGCACAGAAGGAAGCCATTCATCAGGTCTTGCCTGTGCTGGTTCTTTGTTGGTCTGTGCCAAGCATTTCAGAGGGGCATCGTGAAATTTTGATTCGGCAATGTTGCAAGTAAGGCGTTCTAAATATCTCATGGTAAAGAGATCTTAATTCAGTCGGGGTTCTTGTGATTTTTATTATTTTTATTGAGTTTTATTACGTAAAGATCAGTGCAATTGGGAAGAGCATTCCTGTAATGCATACCTCCAACTTGAGTTGAGGCTGCTGTAGTTAATATTCTTGGAAGTGCCTACAAGCCTTGAATGAGCCAGTACATTTATTGGAAAAACAGTACTTTGTGTCTAGTTTGTAATATTTATTAATTTCATCTTTGGAAATAATGGTCTTGGTTTATTTGTCATCATTAAACTAAGAAAATAATATTTAATATCTGAATTAATAATAGAAGACCCACATCTGCATTGTCTTGTGCAGTAGCCTGTGGAATTAAATAATTGCAGCTTGGACTGACCCAGCAAGCTCCGAGTCTTTGTGCCCAGCTTTCAGTGTTGTTTCATTTTCACGGTTTTGTGAAGATATGAAATGAGTGGAGCCGCCGGATTTACAGTGAACTCACAGAGGAACTGCAGTGTCTCAGAACTGCACAGACTGCTGTTCTCAGTGGAGGTTTCACCTGAGCTCAAAGCCATAAATAAAATGCTCCGACATCAGCCTGGACTCCATGAACCTGTGAACATGCAATAATAGCCTGTGACTGTCGACAGGGAGAGTCAGTCTGTGACTGTCATACTGCCGGCCAGCTGTTGGTGTGTTAGACCAATTTCAGTTGTGTTGATGAACACACATGAGTTTCAGCTCTGAGCCCATCCGACTGTAGCCCTGCTACCACCAGGATCCTCTCCCTAAAGGGGTAGGCTGTCACAGTCAGGTGGATCTCATGGACCAAGCATGTAACACTGTAGAAGGAAATAACGTGGTCATGTCTGCACAGACATGATGGGCTGAAGGATCTCTTTCTGAGCTGCACACCCCTTATGTCCACAATAGCTGTGGAAACTCTTGCTGTTGTCTCTAGAACTGTCTGCTCCAATCCAAAGTAATTGACCCCAAGGATTGCCTTATGATCAGAGATTGAGTCTATATTCTATAGGGTTTAGAAGAATGAGACATGATCTTGTCGAAGCATTCAAAATTCTGAGCAGTGACGTGACATGGTAGATACAGGGAAAGACCATAAGAAATAGGAACAGGAGTAGGCTATTCGGCCCCTCGAGCCTGCTCCACCGTTCAATAGAACCACAGCTGATCTGACGTCCCTCATGTCCACTCTCCTGCTCTTGCCCCATAACCCTTGGCTCCCCAACTTATTAAGAATCTATCTCTCTTGGTTTTAAATATGCACAAGGACTCTGCTTCCCACCCCAGCTACAGCGCTCTGTGGCAAGGAGTTTCAAAGATGTTTCCTGTTACTGGGATGGGTTCTAGGAGCAGGGGGTGTAATCTGGGAATAAGGAGTAGGCCACTTAGGACTGATATGAGGAGGGGTTTCTTCTCCCAGGGGAATGAGGAAGGAGAGGTGGATCTTCTGGAATTCTCAACACCAGAGGGCTATACAGGGTCAATCATTGAGTATGTTCAAGACTGAGATCGATACTAGATAGTAAAGGCATCAAGGGATATGGGGTATGTGTGGGAAAGTAACATTGAGATGGAAGATCAATCCTGATCTAGTGGAATGATAGAGCAGGCTAAATGGCCTACCACTGCTGTTTCCAATGCTCCACATCCCCCATTCTGCTCTCCGTAAACATGAGTCCCCAAAACACTTGCTTTCTATGTCCAGCTTGCGCTAAGTTCCATTCACCCTTTACCCCTGTTGTCACTGGTTCCTGGTTTAACAATGTGTTGTTTTACAGTAACAGATAATGAATAAAGTCAGAGGGGACCGTGAAATAAGCTCAAAGCGGAGGTGGTGCAACAGGTGAGAGGTTTTCCACAGGTTGAGAAGTGCACTACAGGACTAAAAGAAATCCTTTCCTTTGCCATAAGGCTATGTCTTCACACAATTCAGTGTCAGTTGGTACCGCCACTGTCTGAGAAAGAAGGCTCAGGGCTAACGTCCCCCACCCCAGCCAATCGAACATAAAAATCCACATAGATTCCCAATGTGCTGCTGAGGCAGTGCTGCAGTGTCTGAAGTGCCGGTTCTCGGATGAAATGTTGAGTTGAGGCCCAGCTGTCCTCGGAACTGGCTGCAAAAATGCCGCAGCACTATTTAGAAGAAGCGCAGCGGGTAGCACTCCGCTATTAAATATGTAGTCCTCAATGAGCATCACTTTAAAAAAAAACTGCTTATTTTTCCGCATGCTGTTTGTGAGCTAGCTGTGAACAAATTGTATTTCATGTACACAGCAGAGACAGCATTTCAAAAGGATTTATCAATCTCCAATTGACTCCATTCGTCTCTCAGCAGCCATCTGAGACAAATCCAGATTTTTTGCATAATGGGGTTTTCGAGTTCAGCTTCTGACTACATATTCCTGCCCTCTCTAAAATAACCCTTTCCTGCCTTGGCACACCACATAAAAACTTCACCCTAGCCTTGACTCATCTGTGGCTGCAACCTTCACTTGTTGCTTCTTTTCCTGTTTATTGTTCTGTCACAATCCCTCCCAGTCTCCCATGTTTGACCCTCTGTAAATGTGTGGTCCCAGTAAATTCGGCAGCCCATGTCCTAACTCACTGTCCTACACTGTACCTCATTCAATTATGACCACTCTGCTCACTGTCCTACACTGTACCTCATTCAATTATGACCACTCTGCCCACTGACCTACATTGGCTCTCCATTAGGCACTGAACTGATTTTAAAATTCTCATCCTTGTTTCCAAATCCTTCCATGGCATCACATCTTCCTATCTCTTCCAGCCCCACAACCATTTGAATTTTGAGGAATGGTTGTCGGGGGGTGGAGTGCGGTTGGATTTTATAGAAACATGTAAAATTGTGAAGGGAATAGATAAGATAGAAGCAGGGAGGCTTGTTTCCACTGGCGGGTGGAATGAGAACAAGGGGGCATTGTCTGAAAATAAGGGGGAGCAGATTTAGGATTGAGTTGAGGAGGAACTTCTTCACCCAAAGGGTTGTGAATCTGTGGAATTCCCTGCCCAGTGAAGCAGTTGAGGCTTCCTTGTTGAATGTTTTTAAGGCAAAGATAGATAATTTTTGACCAGTAAAGGAATTAAGGGTTATGGTGAGCAAATGGATAAGTGAGCTGAGTCCATGAAAAGATCAGCCATGATCTTATTGAATGGCAGACCAGGTTTGAAGGGCCGGATGGCCCACTCCTGCTCCTATTTCTTATGTTTTTAAACCTCTGGAGGTACCTGTGCTCATTTAATTCTTGGCTCTGGAGCTTCCCACTTGTCATCATTGCACATCGCTGCCAGGCTTTCAGTTGCCTAGGCCTCAAGTTCTGGAATTCGTTCCCACCGACTCAGCACCTCCTTCACCCTCACTTTCCTCCTTTAAGACAGTCCTTAAACCTACCCTTTGACTAAGCTTTTGATCGCCGGAGTTAATATTTCCTTAAGTGGCTTGGTGTCGTATTTGGTTTGATGCATGGGATGTTTTACAGCATTAAAGGCTCTATATGAATGTTGTTTGTTGTTGTAAAACATTTTGGGATATCCTGAGGATGTGTAAGATGCTACATGAATGCAAAATTTCTGGCTATGCCATGCAGCTCAGTTTCTAATCCATGCATATATTTTTAAACAGCTGAGTTGTAAATCCCGCAGGGACTGCTGAAACACTCTCATTATCACTGTTGTATTTCTCACCCTCATTAATAGAAGTAAGCTTTGCAAGTGGTAAATATTTATTGTACTTTCTGCTCCTGTCATTACTGTGGCTGAACCACATCTCTGACGAATTGCAATTTGCAGCCGTTAGCTCCTACTATAAAGCAAAATTGAAGAAATTTTATTATTATTTCCGCCCTTTGCTGATTAGAGCTAGATAAAAAGTAACACTGTTTAAATTTAGTGTTTGTAATATTGGCAGCAATGCAGCTTTGTAGAAGGAGACAAGTGCTTAATTTATATCAATAAATATAATCTAGGCTCCAGAGCAAAAATAATGATCAGAAAATGCAATGCAACTCCCAAGTGGTGTTGTAGGTCTGCATACACAAAATAGACGGCTCCAGAAAGCCACCGCCTTCTCAAGAGCAATTAAGAATGGACAATAAATGCTGGCCCACTCAGTGATATACACTGTGAATGAATTTTTAAAAAAATGACTATTAAAGCTTCAGATTTCGGGGACACTGAAAGCAGCCATGGGTCTCCAGTAATTGTAATGTAGACTCTGTGATTTATATATTTTTTATTGTCATTTATTTTAATTTTGGATTTTTACTTAGCAGCATACTTTTTTTTCTGCGTGTTTAAAGTTAATGATTAACTTCTGAGTATTTTCTATAATGTTCATGATACCTTTTAAAATAGTGTGAGAGAGCTGGCTTTTAGAATTTCTTATTTGTGTATGTTGGGGTTTTTATGACAGAACAAGATAAAGATTAGTGCATCAAGATATGTTGGAAAGTTCCGGATTTGGTTCTTATAAGCTTAGGGAGAACACTCTTAGCTTTGAGAATGAGATCTTTCTGTTTTGTGCAGCTCAAGGAAGTTCTTGGATGAAGGTAAATGAATTAAGATATGCCCCTGAGCACTGGAGAGGATAGTTAGATTTATTAACAGTAGGTTACGTTGGGGTAAGGAATTAGTAATAGTTCGAAGCTAGAAGTGTTTAGATAAAACCCTGGAGAGGTTATTTGAAGCTGAGTGCATTTAAGCTCAGATGTTTAATAGCTCCAGGAAGAAGCTATCAGATTTTTAGACTTGGAGTTGAAGTCGCAGTTAACTTTAATCTATCAAGGGTAATAAATAATTTTTATATTAATAATAATTTTCTCTGGTGTGAGGGATGTTTCTGAGAACTTAAGGGAGTGTTTTTCAGATCTGTAAGGGAATGTTTTAGGATTAATGGGATTACACATTTACTGTATGTTTATTATAGAATCCCTACAGTGTGGAAATAGGCCCTTCGGCCCAACAAGTCCACACCGACTCTCCACCCAGACCCATTCCCCAAACCTACCTAATCTACACATCCCAGAACACTACGGGCAATTTAGCACGGCCAATCCACCTAACCTGCACATCTTTGGACAGTGGGAGGAAACCCACACAGACATGGGGAGAATGTGCAAACTCCACACAGACAGTTGCCTGAGGCTGGAATTGAGCCCAGGTTCCTGGTGCTGTGAGGGAGCAGTGCTAACCACTGAGCCACTGTGCCACCCTTTAAATACCTTTAAGATTGTGCGGTATATCAATAGATTGGATCTGTTCTATTTTCATTTTGAATGTTTTGCTTGGAATCTTTAGTTTTATTGTTAAAACCAAATCGGTAACATTGTATGCTTATGTTTCAGTTAGAAACCGTGTTTAAATGAAAAAAAAAAAGTAGGATCTATCAAGCCATTTTCAGTCTGGAAACTGACTTGTCCGGTAACGTCATCAGCTGGGATCACAACATTGTATAAATGGATGGGGTTTTGTGTAGAAAGGGCTGGGCCCATTACCTTTTACTGTAGGAACAGCTATTGCTGCAGAAAGGGGTTTAACTAGACCTGACAGGAGAACAGGAACAAAGATGTGGAACTTGAAATTACAATGTTGATTCTGGACATGGCGAAAAGCTATATCAATATGTCAGAATTGAGGAACAGGAAGCGAAATGTTACTCAGTAGAAATATATTAGAGATTGCTGAATCATGTGAAAAAGACAGACATTGACGATTTATAAAATGCAGGAACATAGAGCGCTTTATTCTACATAGCAATGTTCTATCTTCTGAATTAAATGTACCTTCTTAATTATGAATTTGTCTGGTTGGAATTCTTTATTTTGGGTAAGTGGGTCAAAATTTCAACAAACTCCAGTACCATCTTAGCACTTTTACACTCTATCACCCTGACTGCATAAACAATTCTTCAGTTGTGGTGAAATTAGTGCCTTTGGTCAGAAAGCAATTAATCTTGGTACTGGTATCGACTGAATCTTTTAAATACGCTTTGTAAAGCTATTGATTCAAAAAAGACTCCATTGCAACTTTGCCTCAATCTTCTTAATCAGCTTGGAGGTTCTTTGTACAAATTTTGCAAATATTATTTTTTAAATGATTGTCCATTGCTTCCTTCTTATTTCGAAAACGACATGCCCCTTTGACTTTTTTTGGCTAATAATGCCCCAATTCCTCTTCTATCACCTTTTAGAAGAAGTCAGGCTTGCATTACAAATGTTTATCTAGCTTTGAATCGAAACCACACCAGGCCTGTCTGCTTCTGATCTATGAACTGCAAATCTATATCGCTCCTTTAGATCCTTTTTGGTTTTTTGAATGTTCAAATTTAAAAACATTTGGCAGAAAACAAACTTGGAGGATTGCTGATTGCAAAACTACTGCTGTAAGTTAAAGAGTCACATTCGTAGAGTCGTACGGCATGGAAACAGTCCCTTCTGTCCAGCCAGTCTATGCTGACCATGCTCCTAAACTAAACTAGTCCCACTTGCCTGCATTTGGCTCATTTCCCTCCAAACCATCCTATTTATGTATTTATCCAAATGTCTTTTAAATGGTGTAACTGTACCCGCACCCACTACTTCCTCTGGCAGTTCATTCCACACATGAACCACTCTCTGTGTGAAGAGGGTTGCCACTCATGTTCTTCTTAAATCTTTCTCATCTCACCTTAAAGGTATGCACCCTAGTTTTGGACTCCATTACCCTGGGAAAAGGAACCTTGCTGTTCACCTTATCTATGCCCTTCATGCTTTTGTAAAGGTCTGTGAGGTCATCCCTCAACCTCCAACACTCCAGGGGAAAAAAATCCCAGCCTATCCAGCCTAGTTTTGTAACTCTAAACCTGCACTCCCGGCAACATCCTGATAAATCTTTTCTGAACCCTCCCCACATTTGTAATATATTTCCTATAGTTACTCAAGTTACAAAAGTGATGGTTATTAGCTAAAGTGTACTTATATATAGGGATTAATATAAAAATGACACCAAAAATAGTTTGTCTTCGTTGCAGAAATGTGAACATCTTGGAGATTTTCACTCCAAAGTGAGGGGTTTAAAACCTGAAGTTGGAATTCAGTGGCTATGATGGATTCTGTAGTCAAATAGCTGGATGTTGGCTTGTTCAGGTGGCCTGAGAAGAACTTGTTCTGGGAGGAAGTGAGGGCTTCTTTATTTTAATTCTAGTGATTGTGGTGTAACTCAGCAATTAACCGTTTAGATGGTCTAAAAACCAAAAGAACTGCGGATGCTGTAAGTCAGGAACAAAAACAAAGCTGCTGGAAAAGCTCAGCAGGTCTGGCAGCATCTGTGGAGGACAAAACAGAGTTAACGTTTCGGGTCTGGTGACCCTTCCTCAGAACGGTTTAGATGGCCTTCCCTTTTGAGAACCATCTCTGAAGCTGCCTGTCTTTTGGAATTCTGACAAAATGGCATCTCAGGGTCTGTTTTGTAATACCTAAAGCAAAATGGCTCCTCAGGTAACTTAAATGTATCATCGTTCTACAAGACCATGTCAATTGTGCTGAATTCCCTGTGGTTTCCTTCCGGTCTTCATTGAAACTTTGAATTCTCACGCCATTAGGAGGATCTGTATTGCTGTGTAAGGATTGATTCACTTCTAAATGTCTCTTTTTTAGGATTGATGCTGAGAAAATACATCAATCTGTCTGCTTTTTGGCTGTAGTCAATCAGCAAGCTGCCATGTGACTTCCTGGAACTGCCTTTTAAGATTCTGTGTCTATTTTTAAAAAAAAGTCAGATTATCCCTTCTTCACAAAATCTACGCTGTTATAATTGCACAGTTGTGCTGTCTTTGCCAACTTGCATGTCATACATATCAATAATAACTATATGCACTTCTTCAGTGTTCCACGGTGTGGAATTTAACTGTACAAACTGGGACATTTCAGTCTCTGGTTTGTTAAGACTGGGCCATTTCAGTCAGAGCAGCAGTACGGGGATGATGGCCATAGCAGGGTGAGAAACAGGACACGAAAGCATTATGGTCTAGAGGTAGCAAAGACATATAATGTTGTCTTTAATGCTTTGTAAGCTATCTTTACACGTTTGCTACATTGACTTAATTGTGCAGGCCAGAGACAAGGAATTTTGTGCGAGTACCTCACTCCCTGACTCCCCAAAGCCTGTCCGCTATCTGCAAGGCACAAGTCAGGAAGGTGATGCAATACTCTCCACTTGCCTGGATAGGTGCAGCTCCAACAACATGCAAGAAACTCAGCACCATCTAGGAACAAAGAAGTCCTCTTGATTAGCACCCCATTCAACACCTTTAGCATTCACTCCCTCCACTACTGGTACAAAGTATCATTGGCGTGTAGCATCTGCAAGATACTCTAGAGCAGTTCCCTGCAGCTCCTTCAACAACATTTTCCAAATCTATGACTACTACCATCCAAAAGGATAAGGCTAGCAGAACTTGGGATCATCATTACCCGGGAAGCTGCCCCCTAAGCCCTCCTAACTTGTACTTAGGTCATCTTTCCTTCAGTGTCGCTGGGACCAAATCCTGGAGCTCACCCCCACCCCCCGTCTCTATTCACATGGACTGCACCTTTTCCACATTGTCAAGTGAAACTTTTTGCATTCACTTGCAGAATAAGGGCATCACTGGCCAGGCCAGCATTTATTGCCCATCCCTAATTGCCCAGAGGGCAGTTGACAGTCAACCACATTGCTGTGGGTCTGGAGTCACACGTAGGCCAAACCAGGTAAGGATGGCAGATTCCCTGAAGGAGATTAGTAAACCAGGTGGGCTTTTCCCGACAATCAGCAATGGTTTCATGGTCATCATTAGAAGTTCAGTCATACAGCATGTAAACAAACCGTTCGGTGCAACCAGTCCATGCCGACCATAATCCCAAACTAAACTAGCCCCACCTGCCTGTACTTGGCCCATATCCCTCCAAACATCTCTCATTCATGTATTTATCCAAATGTCTTTTAAATCTTGTAACTGTATCCGCATTCAGTTTTCTCTGGAAGTTCATTCCACACTCGAACCACACTCTGTGTAAAAAAGTTGTTCCTCATGTCTTTAAATCTTTCTCCTCCCCCCTTAAAAAAGATGCCCCCACTCTTGAGATCCCCCACCCTAGGGAAAAGGCACCGGCATTCACCTTTTTTGTACCCCTCATGATTTTGTAAACCTCTGTAAGGTCACCCCTCAACCTCGTACGCTCCAGTTAAAAACTGTTCATTTTATTGCATTTGAAATCCACATCTGCCTTGGCAGGATGTGAACCCAGGTCCCCAGAATAATAGCTGAGTTTCCGGATTAATAGTCTAGTGATAATACCACGAGGCCATCACCACCCTCTGGGGACGTTTGCCTCCCATCCACCAATAGATACCGGTGGCTGCTGGAAGAGGCCTTTGGTCAAGCGTTCATTGCCCACTCAAGCAACTTGGTTGGCATCAGAGTGGGTAGACCATCCAGGGGCCTTTCTGTCTTGACTCAATCTGAGAGGAGGCAGAGTCCATACCTACCACTGTCCCACCTGATTAAACGCCCTCCCTACCTCCAAACCACCATAGGGATGGGGACAGAATGAAACTAACCATGAACAATGCATCTGTCCCCTGACCTAAACTCCCTGCGTGCACACTGGCGAGGAGGCTCCCATTCCTGATGGAGGCTCTAGGCCAAGCAGACCAATCCACTGAGAGCTCCTCAATCCAAAATCCAATCCACTGGTGTCCAAATCCCAATTGGCTGATGACTCGGGTGTGCTCAGGCGCTGACGGAGGTCACAAGATCAGGCATGGCCCAACAGACTAAATCAGTTATTAAAACTGCTGCTGTTAATATCTATTTGCTGAGGATTATAGAGTGACCGTTGTCTCGCCAAGGCATGGAATTGATTGAAATGTCATGAGTGTTTAGGGGGTGCGAATGCAGGGGAGACAGTTCCCAAATGCTTTGTAGCAAGAGGCTCCAATAGCATAGCTTATCTCACTTCTGGCTCAGTCAGTGTCCCTTCATCAGAGAGAGCAGACCTCTGACCTTGGACTCTGTAGAGCAGAATAAAATGTAGAAGAATAAACGACTGTGATTGGCACTGTATAGTGTAGTGATTGTTCAATTGTCGAACGTTTATTTCTTTCAACACTGGACATACCTACATTTGAACAAAAACATCAGTCTCGACACTGCAATATTTGAGTACGTTGATTTTCCTACCAAAGATTTCCCACTTCCAAGAACCTTCCCACTCTCTACAAGTGCAGTTTATTCATGGTTGGAATAAATCAAGTCACATATTCGTATTTCGTTGCAGTGGATACCATTCATACCGTGGGAAGCCTCATCAACTATAGCTGTGATTACCACAGTACAGTCTGATAAAAGGCACATAACCATTGGATAATGTTATAACATGCCTATTGCAAGTAAAATTCACCTTATTTCCTGCAGTAAGTAAATCAACATGTTGCCATGGAAACTTTTCAGGCCTCAGAAGTGTGTCTTGATAATAAATTGCTGTGCAACAATGCATTCATTTACTTCCCTTGTCACCAGCACTTCAGTCCTATGGCAGTTGTATCTTTGCAGTCTGTGTCACGATTCAGACCTCACCGATTCCTCCTAAACCAAGCTCATCCATCATGCTTTAAACACCTTGCAATCCACTGCTGGACTGGCGACGTTTCATCATTCCTGACTGTTTTGCAAATGGTCCTTTTCAGGCCAAGTTCAGCCAATCGCACAACGTGTTATCATCACACTGACCCCTGTTACTGACATCTTTCTCTCTCTTACGGGGAGGTTTACACTGCACGGGGAGGCCATTTTGGCCTGATCACTCTGCTGGGTAATCCAGAACCACTACCGCCACTCGATGCATATCTATGTGGATTTGTTTGCTTCAAGTGCCTGTCTGTTTCCCATTTCTCATCATTGATTCTTTCCTCTTGTGGGCAGCGAGTTCCAAGTCATGGAATCCCTACAGTGTAGAAAGAGGCCATTTGGCACTGACCTTCCAAAAAGCATCCCACCCAGACCCAACCCTGCCCTATCGCTGTAGCTGTGCATTTCCCATGACCAACCCACCTAGCATTCACATCTCTGGATGCTACAGGACAGTTTAGCATGGCCAGTCCACCTAACCTGCACATTTTTGGACTGTGGGTGGAAACCTGCAGAGACACGGGGAGAATATACAAACTCCACGTGGTCAGTCACCTGAGGCTGGGATCGAACTGTGAGGCAGCAGTACTAGCCACCGTGCCACCCAGTCATTGCCACTGGTGGTGTAAAAAGTTCATCTTCGTATGTCCCCTGCATCTCTTGGTCAAAATCTTAAATCTGCATCCCCTAGTCTTTGCACAGTCAGCTAATTTTATCTTTGAAGAGAAATATTAGACAATAATAAACCATTGAGTGACCTACGTATATATATTATTCAACAAAAAGGTAATTTTAATTTAATTTTGTTCATAATTTAATCAATTTACGTAGACCATTGTAATTTTCATTCAACACTTCCTGTATAAATAAAGACTGAAGTCAGCTCAGGTCTCACATTTTTGGAAACTTGCTGGTAATTCTGGGTTTCGTTAAATAAGATTGTAGGGAAAATGAAACACCTCCCCTAAACCTCACCTTTGACCATTACGCATCCTGGGCTTTAACATTGACCAGAACCTGAACTGGACCAGCCACATAAAAACGGTGTCTCTAAGAGTAGTTCAGAGGCTGGGAATTCTGTGGCAAATAACTCAACTCCTGACTCCCTTAAAACCTGTTTACCCTCTACAAGGCACACGTCAGGAGCATGATGGAAAATTGCTGACTTCGCTGGAATGAATGAGGCTCCGACAACACTAGAGAAGCTCGACAAAGAACAGGGTAGCATCAATCTCCTTGATTGGCACCTCATTCCCTGCCCCCGCCCCCCTCCTCCAACATTAATTTCCTTCACCACAATGTATATTGGCAGCTGTGCATACCATCCATGAGATGTACTGCAGCAAATAACCAAGCCTCCTTGGACAACACCTTCCAAACAAATGACTTGCATCACCGAGAACAGGGTCAGCAGAGGCAAGGGAATATCATCGGTTGCAAATTCTGGTGAATGACTTAACCCAGAATGTTGACGGCAGACTGTTACGGTCTTGAATTTCAACAGGAGAGGTTTCAACTCATTCTTCATGGAGATGGTGATTGCCTCTTGTATAGCGTGAAAGCTATTTGCCACTTGTTTAATCAAGCCTGCATGTTGATTGGTCTGGCTGCATTGGGCATGGATTTCTCCTTTAGCTAAGGTATTGTCAATGGATCTGAACAGACAGTGGCATGTAGCCTTACCTCTAATCCTTTAATTCAGGAAAGTCATGAATGAAGGAATTGAAAATAATAGGACAGTGGCCTGAGAAACTCACGTGGTGGTGTCCTATGACTGGGTTGATTGACCTCCAACATCGATCTTCCTTTGTTCCAGGCAAAATTCCACATTGAGAGTTTTGATTCCTTGCTATTGGTTTCTTTTTGACTTCTTTTTGCTGACTTAAGATGAATGCCACCTTAATACTCGGGGCAGTACCTCTCATTTCATCTATAAGATAGACCAATTCTGGTGGGACCCAATGAGCATTGGTGAGCAGGTTGTTAGTACCAATTGTTAACGCCACACCCAACATCATGCTGAAGTTTGCGAGTAGGTGAATAGTGTGATCATTGGCCAGGTTAGATTAAAGGACAGCAATTTTCCATATTGTTGGATGGATGGCAGTATTGTAGCTGTACTGGAAAATCCGAAATAGCTTTGGAGCCACAGGAGTTGAGCATTGCAGCTGTAGCTTTCACTGCACACGATGCACTGAACTGTTTCTGGATGCCCTATGAAGTGAATGAAATTTGTTGAAGACTAACATCTGTGATGCTGGGGATCTCAGAGGGAAACCAAGATGGACCATCCGCTTGGCACTTCTGACTGAAGATAGTTGCAAATGCTGCAGTCTTACCTCTGCCCTAACATGCTAGACTCCTGCTCCACATCCACCCCCTCATCGAGGATGGGGGATGTTTGTGGAACCTCCTTGTCCTTCTATTCATGACTGAATGTAGCAAGGTTATGGAGCGTTGATTTCATCTCTTGATTCTGGAATCGCTTTGTTCTGTTTATAGCAGGTAGCACTTGCTGTTTGGCTTCCGAATAGTCCAATGTTGTAACTTTGTCTTGTTTGAATGCTTCCCATATTGAAAGGGGGTTAATCCTTGTCTTGGTGGTGCTGGTAAAGTGAGGGGATATGCAGGGCCATGCTAGATCTGTTTGAAATATATCCCATTTAGCATGGTGTTAGTTCCACACAATACAGTGGCTAGTACCCTCACTGTAAAGACGAGTCTTCATTTCTACAAGGACTGTGCGTAGTATAAGTAATAGATCTTTTTATTGATCTTTATCTTTGATTACAGATTTTATAAAAAGGGGGAAAGGATTGTTCTAAAACCAAGGACTGTGCAGTTGCTGCAATTTTAAAGACAAGTTACTGAAACTTATTGTGAGTTGTGGTTACACCATTGCTTTGCAAAATATGGGGGAAGATGAGATAAATTGGCATGGCACTGGGGTGTGTTTACACGGTGAGATTCATCTCGCGACAAACTGCTAATTGTTTCTTTTTCCTTTATTCATTCAAGGGATGAGGGGGTCGCTGGCTAAGCAGCATTTATTGCCAATCCCTAATTGCCCAGAGGGCAGTTAAGAGTCAGTCATATTGCTGTGGGTCTGGAGTCACATGTAGGCAAAACTAGCAGTTTCTTTCCGTAAGGGACATTAGTGAACCAGATAGGTTATTAGATTCTTAATTCCAGATATTTATTGAATTCGAGTTCCACCATCTGCCGCGGTGGGATTCGAACCCAGGTCCCCAGATTAACATTCCAGCAATAATACCATTAGGTCATTGCCTTTCCAACGTTGGTTTGTGCAATTGTGACCAGTTGTGGATGCTAGAAGGCATCAAGCTGATGACGACTCTCTGTTTGGCTTCTGGGCTGGTTTAAAACAGAGTGAGAGAAGACTCTGGACTGATAAACGAACAGGTTCTGTGTCTCAGAGATAGTAGGAAGTGCAGATGCTGGAGAATCTGAGATAACAAGGTGGAGAGCTGGATGAACACAGCAGGCCAAGCAGCATCAGAGGAGCAGGAAAGCTGACGTTTTGGGCCTAGACCCTTCAGAAATGGGAGAGGGGAAGGGGGTTCTGAAATAAGGGAGAGAGGGGGGAGGCGGATAGAAGATTGATAGAGGAGAAGATAGGTGGAGAGGAGACAGACTGGTCAAAGAGGCAGGGGTGGAGCCAGTAAAGGTGAGTGTAGGTGGGGAGTTAGGGAGGGGATAGGTCTTCTCCCCTCCCCCTACTTCATCCCAAAACCTGCCCAGCTTGTCTCCACCTCCCTAACCTGTCCTTCCTCCCACCTATCCCCTCCTCCCACCTCAAGCCCCACCCTCATCTCCTACCTACCAGCCTCATCCCGCCCCCTTGACCAGTCCGTTCTCCCTGGACTGACCTAGCCTGTGCCTCTATCTCTTTGCAGTATAAATAACTGACACTTAAAGAAAGACAGTTGTTTTGGCCTACCAGTTGCTGTAAGCTATGCCTTTAACCAGTAATTAAGAGACATTACAATTAGTGTGCCATTGCTCTGTGCCTCCTATGAAGAAGCAGAAGAAGCTAGAAAGGGGATTGGATAGCAGAAGGTCCTTGGAAGTGAAAAGAAAATCTATTCAATCATGTGGACTGGTGCTATTGAACTGTGCTTGCCTGGTACTTTATTTCCTTCATCTGTGACACTAGTGTTTATTTGATTGTCTGTATGTGTACGTAGGGGTTTAAAATAGTAGAGTTGTACTGTTGTTAGTTCATAGTTTTGTCTACCTGTGGATGGAACATATTCAGGTGTAATATATAGTAGTTCTTGTTAAGTTCAGGAAAATGATCGGTATATTCCATTAGCCTGATTCCATTTGGCAGATAAACTGGGAACTTTGCATACTCTGATTAAGCCAGTAACATTTGTGGCAACACCAGGAGAGGCCGGGGAACTGGTGTGCTTTCACAAGTGGGTCGTAACAGTTCTTAGAGGACAGATTCATCTGCAACAGGTAGTTCAGTGAGGATGAGATTAAGATGGTTTTGCCCTCGTGCTGGTTCTCTCACCATCTGCTGAAGTCCTAGTCTGGCAATGTCTTTAACAACATTTGAGGTTGTACAGGACATTGGTGAGGCCTCTTCTGGAATACTGTGTCCAGTTTTGGTCGCCTTGTTATAGGAAAGGCATTATTAAGCTGGAGAGAGATCAGAAGTGATTTACCAGGGTGTTGCTAGGAATGGAGGGTTTGCGTTATAAGGACAGGCTGGATAGGCTGGGATCTTTTTCACTGGAACATATGAGATTGAGAGGTGACCTTATAGAGGTTTATAAAATCATGGGGGTTATAGATAGGGTGATTGGCAGGTATCTTTTCCTTAGGATGGGGGATTTCAGAACTGGGGGCATATTTTTAAGCTGAGAGGAGAAAGATCTAAAAATGACTTGAGGGGCAAATTTTTTACACAAAGAGTGGCTCATGTGTGGAATGAACTGCCAGAGGAAGTGGTGGATGTGGGTACAGTTACAATGTTTAAAAGACATTTGGATAAGTACATGAATGAGAAATGTTTGGAGGGATATGGGCCAAGTGCAGGCAGGTGGGACTAGTTTAGTTTGGGATTATGGTCGGCATGGACTGGTTGCACCAAAAGGTCTATTTCTGTGCTGTATGACTCTATGATTCAACAAACGTGGCTAGTAGTGATTGTCCAGAAGCAGATATTGACATACCGACCTGAAATACATTCTCTGCTCTTGCCACCCTTAGTGCTTCCTCCGAATGATTTTTTTTTGTTTTCTTGACCAAGCACCATGTGACATTTTGGGACACAAATCAAAGTTGAGGATTCCCAAGACCACTCACTCCTGACTGTATACCACAGGGCTGCCATCTCTGGTAGGTCTAAGATGCTGGTGGAACAGGATCTCCTAGGGATGATGGTGATGGAGGAACCTTAGATGTTGGCTCTAAGATATATTTCTGATGACTCAGTAAGACAGCTCTTTAAATTTCATACAAGTACCCTGTTGTTAGACTGAATTGGGTAGCTAGGTCAATGGAAGCTAAGCCATTTGCTTTTCTTGCTAATTTTTGTAATTTTTGTCAGGTCAGTTCAGAGTGTAGTTTGGAGGCAGCCATATTGTTGTGGGCACAGAGTCATCAGACCAGGTAGAGTGGGCAGATTTCTTCTCCTAAAGTGAACCAAATGGGTTTTACGACACATGAACATATGAATTACAAGGTGGATCGTGCCACTTGGTCTCTCGAGCTTGCTCTGCCATTTAGTTAGACCATGGTCGATCTGATTATTCCATGTTCCCGCTTGCTTGCAGTAACCTTTCACTTCCTTGCTCACCAGGAATCTATTTATCTCTGCCTTAAAAATAGTCAAAGATGTTGTTTCCACCTCCTTTTGGGAAGAGAGTTTCAAAGATGTAGCCTTCAGTGAGAAAAAATAGATTTCCTCATCACTGTCTTAACAAGGCGACTCCTTAATTTTTATAAAGTGGCTCCCTAGCTGCGGATTCTCTCACCGTCGTCAACATCCTCTCCACATCCACCCTGCCGAGACCCCTCAGGATCTCACATGTTTCAATCAAGTCATCTCTTACTCTTTGAAACTCCAGAGGGTATAAGCCTGCCCAGTCTAACCTTTCCTCATTAGATAGACTGTCAGCATTAGTTTAGTGAAACTTCTGTGAACTGCTTCCAATGCATTGACATCTGTCGTTATTTAATAAAACCAATACGCTATACAATAGTTCAGATATGGTCTCACCAGTGCCCTGTCTAACTGCAGCGTAACCACTCCACTTTTCTAAATTCCACCTCGGATAAATGATTGAATTCTATTAACTTCCTAAGTAACTGCCAAACCTAAATACTAATCTCTTGTGATTCACGCACTAGGATATCTTTCTGCATCCTCTCAACATTTAGATGGAATCATAGAATCCCTACAGTGTGGAAGCAGGCCATTCAGCCCACCGAGTCCACACCAACCCTCCGAAGAGCATCCCACCTAGACCCACCCCCCTACCCTATCCCTGCAACCCTGCATTTCCCATGGCCAATTCACCCAGCCTGCCCATCCCTGGACGCTATGGGTAATTTAGCACAGCCAGTCCACCCAACCCACACATAGAATCGTACAGCACAGAAACAGACCCTTTGGTCCAACCAGTAGAGAAAGCTGGAGCGCCCGGAGGGAACCCAGGCAGACACAGGGAGAATGTGCACACTCCACACAGACAGCTACCCGAGGGTGGAATTGAACCTGGGTCTCTGGCGCTGTGAGGCAGTAGTGAACCACTGTGCTGCCAAGTAACTCACCTCCTGACTCCCCGAAGTTTGCTCACGATGTGGAAAAACAAGTTGTTGTGGAATACTTTCCACATGCCTGGATTAGTGGAGCTCCAAAAACACTCAAGAAGCCCGATATGATCAAAGTCATAGCAGCCTGTTTGATTGGCACCACATCTGCCACCTTCAGCAATCACCTCCTCCATCACCAACGCACAGTGGCAGTGCCATCAATAGGATGCACTGCAGCAACTCCTTCGACAGCACCTTCTAAACCTGCAGTCACTACCATCTAGCAGGACGAGGACAGCAGGTATGTGGGAACATCCACCACCTCCATATTCTCCTAGAAGTCACACACCATCTTGACTTGGAGGTCTATCGGCATTCCCTCACTGTCACTGGGTCAAACGTCCTTCATAACAGCAGCCTCAGGGTAGCAACATCACATGGACAGCAATGGTTCATTGCAGCAGCTCATTACAAAATGCTGGCCTTCCCACCAATGCTCACATCCCTTGAACAAATCAACACAGTCCTTAACTGTTTACAAAACCTCGCTTTCTCGAACAGGAGCTAAACTCACCTGGCACCCACTACAGCCTTGTAAATGATGGGCCAAGCTGGCCACTTCCCATCTGGGAGGATAAAGGCTCTTTGTGATTTGGGGAAACCACCAACTACAAATTCTCCTCGGAGCCTCACACCATCCTGACTTGGAGCACATTCACGGTTCTTTTGTTGTTGGGTCAAAACCCTGGAACTCCCTCCCTTATCAGGGCGATAGCTGTATCTATAATTGTTTGAGAAGACGGAACGGCACTGCCTTTCCAAGAGCAATTTGGGACGGGCAGTAACTGCTGGTCTTGGCTGGTGATGCCCACATCCCACGAATGAATTTCAAAGAAGTAGAATCATAGAATCCCTACAGTGTGGAAACAGGCCCTTCGGCCCAACAAGTCCACACCGAACCTCAGAGAATCCCACCCAGACCATCCCCCTTATAACCCACACCTCCCTGAACACTATGGACAATTTAACATGGCCAATCCACCTAGCCTGCACATCTTTGGACTGTGGGAGGAAACCGGAACACCTAGGGGAAACCCACGTATTTAACCATGATTAACTTGCGCACTATGTTCTTCAAAACAGAGCAGGAAATGGTCAGACAGGGCTTTGCTGGCTGCTCCTTATCAGGATGTTGTTGCACAGGATTTCTTTGGTTTGCTCCTGTTTGTTGATTCTCTTTTCTGAAGTAGATTTGATAGAACTGTAGTTGCTTCTGTTTGTTTTGTCATTCACTAGAAATATCACTTCCACTTTGGCCTGCTCCTAATTTATTGTGACTTCCCTCATGTTGATTGACTCCCTGATGCTGATGGGGCTTTGCAAATAGACTGGCTCGACAGTGTGGTCAGTACCGTTGATCCTTGAGGATTTATTGAAGAGGTTTGGGACTTCTATCTCATTTGTATTAAATTTTTCATTGATACCTTGTTCCTGAAGTAAACACGTTGTTTCTGTCTTCCATTGAAATGTGGGCCTTAATTTTAAAAATTGTTTCTTTAATGTTTATTGCTATGAGGGAGGAGATGACGTTTTAATTATGCAGAGTCTTGGTTAGGGCCCAACTAAAGTACTGTGCACCCTTTTTTAAACACTGTTCTTTAGAGATCATATATTGGCTGTGGAAGGGGTGCAATGTAGATTCGTCAGAATAGTAGAAATAGAGTTAGCTTTATTGTCATAATTACTCAAAAGAGTGCAGTGAGAAGCTTATAATTCGCCAATTACAGCTCCATCTTAGGTACAAAGGTACCTAGGTACAGCTCCTTCAGTTACAACATGTTAGAAAAATACAGAAATAAAGAAGTCCAGCATTGCAGAAGTAAAGATTCAGAACAACGGCCTTCCAAACCAGACCATGCTGGTATGTAGACACCAGTTGGCACTGGACCCTGGCTCCAGACTGCGCTGGGCTCTGCTTCAAGGTTCGTGAGGCTGGGAGATTGTTCTGGAATCACCTCGAGACTGGGAGTCATTGGAGGCCGGGAGTCATCAGCACACTGGGCCTCGAAATGTTAAATTATGATAAGAGATAGAGTAGGCTTGGTTACATTCCCCTGAACGTAGATCGTTAATGGCCGATCTCATCAAGGTTTTTGAAGAGTTGAAGGGATTCAGTCAATCAACTGGGAGAGACCATTTCCTCTGGTGGCAGAATTCTGAACAAGAGAGCACACCATTTTGGAGAAATGTCAGGGGCAGCTTTTCACACAAACGGAGTGGATAGCTGGGTTTCTCTCCCCCACATGGCAGAAATGTTCAAGACAGAGATCAGCTGATTTCTAATACATTCGGGCATTTTTGAGGTATGGGTCGAAGCAGAGCCAATGGGATTGAGATACAGATAAGTGAAGATGTAATTGAATGGTAGAGCAGGCTTGAAGGGACCAGGCCTGAATGGCCTGTTCCTGTTTATAAACGCATTTGGAAAGTCCTCAAATGCTCAAGCTGCTCCAGGAAAATGGACAACCTTTGATAGTGAGAGTTTTGCTCTTTGATCTAACAATATATGTGGCAATTCCCTATTTTTTTTTAACGAGCAACTGTTAACCTTATTTGGAATATTTGGGTACTCTGCACTCTACCAAGTGAATGGCACTTTCATTTGCTTGCCACGTGTGCAATAAGGAGATGAGAGTGATTTGCAAAGTCAAGCCAACAATTTCAGTATTTAAAGCTGAAGTCTCAGTGTCCCAATTGTCAGGGTATTTATGTTGCTATGGTGATTGATTCAGTGGAGGATTTATTTTTGCAAAAGCAGGTCAGAAAAGTTCTGAAGGTTGTCTTTCATCTACAACTGGGAATGTTCTTACTATCAGAATACCAAAATAGCAGCATTATAGCACAGAAAGAGAGCATTGAGCTCTGTGCTGACTCCACGAAAGAACTTTCAAATTAGTCTCCCTGTCTAGCTTTTTCTCCTACAGTACTGTAAAGAATTAACCAATTTTCCTCCTGAAAGTTACTCATCCATTCCCTCTGCAGACGTACACATCTTGCTGCATATAAAACTAAAATAAGTTGTTTCGTGCACCTTCTTGTTCTTTTGCCAGTCACTTTAATTCTGTGTCCTCTAGTTAGTCACCACTTGAAGGAGTTGTTCCATTGTTTCTGATTCAAAACTCTTCATTACTTGGCCAGCTAAATCTCTCTTAGATCTTCCCTGCCCTAAGGAGAGCACTCCTAACTTCACTAGTCTTTCCCCATCTGTAGTCTCATACCTATTATATAAATATTTTTGGATTTAGAGAACACAAGCAATTTGACAGATGAGCAGTTGAATGATCAAATGAGAAAAGTAATATTTTCACCATATCTGCAATGCAAGTCACACCTGTCTAGTTAATTCAATGGTCATGACCAAATATTATACGACGCTATAAATACAGTGTCAACAAGTGACTCACAATTAGACTGGATTTCAAAATTCAGTTAAACCATGCTTCCTGACTCAACAGATCAACTTCAATTACTCAAACTCTGATCAAACCTCAGGCTTTGTAGATTGCTGACATTATTAATTTCTCACTACGCACCATGTGATTGTCCCTGGTGCTATCTGTGACAAGACTGTGTGTTTATTTTAGCGTAATTGCTGAATAGCTCCAGGTTCGCAGTGCTAAAACTGACCGCTTGCTGCAATAAATCTTCAAAAAAAAGTCAGCATAATTGTGCATAGAATGTGAACACAAGGGAGACTATTGAGGACATCATGTCCATACCAGCTCCTTGACAGAGGTGACCAACTTATACTGTTCCCATGCTCTCTGACCTCTAGCCTGGTAAATTGGTTTCCTTTCAAATATTCACCCAATTCTCCTTTGAATGTGAATTGTGTATCTGATTTCTGGTTGCACATTCCAGATCCCAGCAACTTGCTGTGTGTATTCATAAAAGTTCACTTATGCTGCCTGTTTTGTCTATCTTTTTAATCTGTGTCCTCTTGTCAGTGATCCTTCTCCCACTGGAAGCAATTTCTCCGACTTTATGCTATCAAAACTGTCTGTGATTTTAAAAACCCGGTCATATCTTCCCTTCACCTTCCTTGTTCTAAAGAGAACAACCTTAGTTTCTCCAGTCACTGCACATACCTAAAGTCTCACATATCCAGTACCATTCTAATAAATTTCTTATGTACCCTCTCCAAGGTCCTGAAACCTTTTGCACAGTGCAGTGAGAATACTGCATTAACAAAGGCTTAAGCAGTCCCTTTGCAAACATTTCTTTCATTTGTACTCTGTTACTAAAGCCACAGATCTCAAGTGATTTTTACTAACAGCCTCCTCAACTTGTCTTTCCACCTTCAAATCTTTGCATATAAACAGCCCCAGGTCTCTCTGATCCTGTCTCCTCTTTCAAAATTGGAACACACACTCATGTTGCATCTCTTTGCTCTTCCCATTAAAGTGGATCACATAATAGCATACGCTATTATATTCAGCATACAGCTCATAAACAGGACATTCGGCCCAACCAGCCCATAATGTACTCGAACTCCCCATCTGTTCTTCTTCATCCAGCTTTATCAGCATGACCCCCTTTATCAGTTCAGTGCTGGCTTAACATAACTTACCTACTTATTAATTCTATCCCTCTCAAAATAAATTCTAGAAGCTTGTTCTTAAACATGAATGAACACTCAGAGATCAGCTTTTGATGGAAAGCGTCAGAATAAATATTGCATAAAAGCACAGTATTGTTGGTGCAAACTTATTTTTCCACCTCTGTTTTCACTTCCATCCTCAGTTTTCCTGAGGGATGGAGCAGGGTAAAGAATTAAAGACTGTGGTTTGAATCTTTAGAGGAGTGGTATTCACAACAGGAGGTAGGTAGTTGGGACAGAACAGAATGGGTTGTCAGGTCAGGTGGCTAGTCACATCACATCTGGGGTGAGTCAGGAGGTGGGTCCCATTGGGGAGAGGGATGTTGGTTGAAGTCAGAGGGGCAATTAATGTAGGTGGTTGTGTACTCCCTCAGGTACTAGGCATTGTTTTAACATTTCTCTCTCTCTCCTCTGCTAATCTAGTCTTCTTTTAAATGTTTCCTCCCTATTCAGATCAATCATTCACTGAAGTAGCAACTTCTGCATTCTCACCACTCTCTGGGTGACAAACTTCCTTTTGAATTTCTCATTGAGTTATTGGTGATTGTCTTATATTGATGACTTTGAGCTTTGCTCCTCTCTCCTCATATCCAATCTATCAAAACATTTCATAATTTCATGCCACAACTCTGCCTTTTCAATTTGGTGACAGAGACCCAGTCTGTTCACCCTTTCTGGTAGGCAAAACCTTGCATTTCTGGAACATACTTGTGAATTTTTTTTGCAGTCTCTCCAGTGCCTCTACACCTTTTTCATAATGCCAGAGCAGTACACAGCATTCCAGGGGTGGTCTAACCAAGGTTCAGTGCTGGCTTAACATAACTTACCTACTTATTAATTCTGTCCCCCTCAAAATAAATTCTAGAAGCTGGTTCTTAAACATGAATGAACACTCAGAGATCAGCTTTTGATGGAAAGCGTCAGAATAAATATTGCATAAAAGCACAGTATTGTTGGTGCAAACTTATTTTTCCACCTCTGTTTTCACTTCCATCCTCAGTTTTCCTGAGGGATGGAGCAGGGTAAAGAATTAAAGACTGTGGTTTGAATCTTCAGAGGAGTGGTATTCACAACAGGAGGTAGGTAGTTGGGACAGAACAGAATGGGTTGCCAGGTCAGGTGGCTAGTCACATCACATCTGGGGTGAGTCAGGAGGTGGGTCCCATTGGGGAAAGGGATGTTGGTTGAAGTCAGAAGGGCAATTAGTGTAGGTGGTTGTGTACTCCTTCAGTTACTAGGCATTGTTTTAATATTTCTTGGGTAAGTATGTAAGTCCAGGTAAGTATATTGGAACTTTCCGAAGTTTAAATTAGATCTTATTCTGGTGGATTGGCCATCGGAAGTTCAAATTTCCTGGATCTTTCCGGTGGAGTTAGTGGGTGTGGCCTCCTGTGGATCGCAGTAGGCATTTTTGGTTTATAGGTCTGGTTTCTGACTACCCAGGGACCGGAATATGGTATAATGAGTATGGATACGGTATGCTGGAGACATGTATCATAATGTAACCAAGAGCAGAGATGTACTGCTGAGGCTGTATAGGGTTCTGGCCAGTCCACATTTGGAATATTATGAGCAGTGTTGGGCCCCGTTTCTAAGAAAGCAGCTGCTGGCATTGGAGGGGGCCCAGAGGAGGTTTACAAGAATGATCCCGGGGATGAAGGGCTTGTCATACGTTGAGGACTTTGTACACTTTGGAATTTAGAAGGGTGATGGGGGAAATCTGATTGAAATTTACAGAATACTGAGAGGCCTGGATAGAGTGGACGTGGAGAAGATGTTTCCACCAGTGGGAGAGACTAGGATGAGAGGGCACAACCTCAGAGTGAAGGGATGACTCTTTAGAACTGAGATGAGGAGGAATTCCTGCAGCCAGAGGGTAGTTAATCTGTGTAACTCATTGCCTCAGAAGGCCAAGTCATTAGTGCATTTAAGACAGGTTCTCAATCATTAAGGGCATCATGGGTCACAGGGAGAAGGTAGGAAAATGGGTTAAGAAACATATCAGCCATGATCGAATGGTGGAGCAGACTAGATGAGCTGAATGGCCTAATTGTGGTCCAATATCTAATGGGCTTACGGTAACCCTGATATCAGCTGTCATATACAAGAGACAGTGAAGGAAGGAAGGAATAGTCTGAAATAGCGAGAGGTGCACTTAAAGAGAACAGCATTATATACAAGGGCGTCAATAAAAGAGTTTGGAGAAATCTACTAGATTTGGACAGCAGAAAAGAACCCTGACCATAAGCCGTGTGGCAACACAAACTGAGAAAGTCTGGATCAATGTCTGTTCTTCTAAGTCCCTCCCCATGGTGTACAGATTAGGGTCTTTGCAGGTGACAATTCTGTTAGCATTCGGTTCAATGTTACTCTGAGCCATAAACACTTCTTCTGAATCCTAGTCAATCTCGGAGACAAAAATCCAGGTGTAAATTTGTGACAGCAGAAGAAGCTCATAATCCAGGTATCTGGGAAACTGAACCCTGGTGCACAGTCAACAAGCCTTCAACACTGCTCAGAAAGGTTTTCTTCAAAGGGGTTCAAGGAAGTATTCTGTTCCTTGCTAGGGATGCTTCTCAGCATGGTATCAAACCAGGCTATTTCTTAGGATGGCGAGTTTCACTTATTGCTGTGTTTTGAGCAGTATGTCCAACTCTTTGTTTCAATATGATCATGTCAATGACGCATTAATGATTGTGACTGTACTGCAGTATAATTGAAATAGTTCACTTTTCCTTCTATTGTGATTTTTTTTAAACCATGAAATACTGCATGATAATTTTTATGTTGTACCTCAGGAATTATTAATGATCATATCCGTGAACTTTTGTACAAATAGTTAATTCAGGAAGAGCGTACGGTTAATCCTGTCAATGTTTGCATCGCTTACTTATCTCAGTTGCACTGTGTGTAAATGGACTGACGAAAAGCAACTGAAATAGTTATCCCAGTTTTCCAAAGAGACCAAATTTGGTGGGGCAAGTGACTTCGTTTTCCACCTTTGGAAGTAGAGTTTTGATTTCTTAATTTTGCAATTTGACCTGGAAACAACTTGCTGATGTGCAGCCTGGTTCTGTCTACCTACAGTTCACCAACTAACTTGACAGGCAAAAGTTTTGTAGCTAACAAGTACAGGCACAGCTCTAACTGTCACTAAAAAAAATTTCTGATACTCTACTAAAACAAAATCTGACTCATTGTATTTCATTTGTAGAAACCAAAAGTTTTACCAGTGTGGAGAATTGTTTCCTGAGGTGCTGTTGCTCATCATATGTGAATGGCTTGTATTGATGACCTGAACTGATGAATGTCTGTAATACCATAACTTGTTTCCCAGTTCTTAATCCTGATTACCAGAGATAGATGGCGTTATCTTTGGTGGTAAAGGTAGAAGCCAAGTTTCTTCTCAAAACAAAAATAATTGGAAGTTTGAAAAAGGAAATCAATGATCAGATTTTGAAAAGTCTTTTGTACAACACCAAGACGGGAGAATCATAGAATCCCGACAGTGTGGAAGTAAGCCATTTGAGTCCACACTGACCTCCTGAAAAGCATCCCACCCAGACACCTCCCCCTACCCATCGCTGTAACTCTGCATTTCCCATGGCTAATCCAGCTAGCCTGCACAGCCCTGGACACTGTGGGCAATTTAGCATGGCCAATCCATCTAACCTGCACATCTTTGGACTGTGGGAGGAAACTAGAGCACCCGGAGGTAACCCATGCAGACATGGGGAGGATGTGCAAAATCCACGCAGACAGTCGCCTGAGACTAGAGTCGAACCCGGGTCCCTGGTGCTGTGAGGCAGCAGTGCTAACCACTGAGCCACCGTACCATCCAATCAAAGGTAAATGTAACTAGTGAACAATTCTGCTCCTATGATGCTGCTTGACCTGCTGTGTTCGTCCAGCCCCATGCTTGTTATCTCGATGGATATATGAATAGGAAGGGTTTAGAGGGATATGGGCCAAATGTTGACAAATAGGATTAGGTCAAATTGGGATTACTAGTCGGCACAGACAAATTGGACAGAAAGGTCTGTTTCCATGCTGTGTGATTCTATGATTGTAACTGCGATTAATATAGGAGCCATCAGTTGAGAAAAGAAAAGGAAGCAATAAGGAGAGAGTAATGGGGGAGGGGAAGAGGGTTCTGAAATAAATAGGGAGAGAGGGGGAGATGGATAGAGAAGAGGATAGGTGGAGAGGAGGCAGACAAGTCAAGGCCGAAGAGGTGATGAGAGAGTTGCAATGGGAGAGAGATTCCCTGAGGTTCCTCCGGAGGGAGGAGGGTAACTTCTTCAGGGTAGGCATCCTTAGAAGAGGCTTCGCAGTGGGGTTAAAATTGTATCAGAGATAAAAGGTACTGCAGATGCTGGAGAATCCGAGGTGGCAAGCGTGGGGCTGGGTGGGCACAGCAGGTCAAGCAGCATCACCTCTTCGGCCTTGACTTGTCTGCCTCCTCTCCACCTATCCTCTCCTCTATCCATCCTCTATCCACCTCCCCCTCTCTCCCTATTTATTTCAGAACCCTCTTCCCCTCCCCCATTTCTGATGAAGGGTTTAGGCCCGAAACATCAAGTTTTCCTGCTCCTATGATGCTGCTTGACCTGCTGTGTTCATCCAGCCCCATGCTTGTTATCAACAATTAATATGGAATGGGTTGCTGTCCAGTGCAATAAATAATGTTTCTGTTGAACCAAAGGTAAGGGAATTGGGATACTTCCTGACTGAGAAGTGAGTAGAGAGACTTTTATTAAAAAAATGTATGGATTAGGACTAGGAGCTGGCAATTTGACCCCTCAGTCTGGTTCTGCCATTTGACAAGATCATGGCTAATCCGATTATGATTTCAATTCCACCTTCCCACTTGCCCCCAATAGCCTTTGATGTCCATGTCCATCAAACATCTCACTTGGCCTTAAAAAACATTGGCACAGATCTTCTGAGAGAAAGATTGCCATCGCAGCAGAGTAGACTGGAGTTATACACCACGACAACGTGGAAGTCCCAAACCAGCTAATTCCACAAGGAATTGTCCAGGAAATCTTTGATAAGCATTTTCCTCATGCCTGGAATCCTGTCCAAAGTGGTCCCCAACTCTGAATTAGATTTGGAGACTTTGAACTGTTTCAATGTACTTAGCTCAATAGTTACCCAGGAGGGGTTATAGGGGTTAAAACCTACTGTAATTTTTGGTTAACTGTTAAACTAACCACCCCTCTCCTGATCTCTGTAAAAACAGCTGATGGACCCCAGACCCAAGAAAACACCCCACCCCACCGTCCTCTTCCAACTCCCCCCACACCCCCAATGTCCTGACCTGACCCATCCAGCTGCCACGGTACTCACCCACCAGCTCCCCACTCTCCCAATCTGCCGTCCTGACAACCCTAACCCCTTAGCCACAAACCTCATCCCCGAACCCCTTACCGCCTGAACTCATTCATCCAAACACATCCTTCAGAAACTTTTAAACAACGTTGAGTGTTAAAATGAATGAGAGAACTAATTGCACTTAAAATTACTCAGTAATGATAACGTTAAATAATTAAAAGAAATTTAAAACCCTTTAAATTTACAATTGATGAATAAAACTAGCATTAGATCTTTAAAAGGGACAGAAAATATAATAAACTATGTAACACTTACAGATATACTTCAATACACTTTTCTCTATGTTAATCTGTAGAGCGTTGGCTGCTGCCCTTCAGGGGCATCATGGACAGTGTACCTTTGCCTGTGTTATGGCCTGAACAGCAGGCTGTGGTGGAGGCATCTGGGCAAGACTGCCCACAACAAAAAAAACATGCAAAATCAACCAGGCCCCTCTTGATACGATTACTGTTCGACATATCTGTTCCAAATGGTAATTGGAAGCCCTGGGTCATTCAGTGACCCTGCCTCCCTTGCTCTCAGGGGAAGTGAATTCCAACAATCCTCTGAGAGAAGAAAGTTTTTCTCATTTCCATCTTAAATTTTTAACATGTGTCTCCTGATTGTAGACTCTCCCACAAGTGGAAACCTCCTCTTGGCATCCACCCTGTCATATCCCCCAGAGATCTGAATGTTTTCATGAGATTGCCTCTCATTCTTCCAAAGGATGTAGGTCCAATCTTTTCTCATAAGATAAGCCCTTTCTCCCAGGAATCAGTCGAGTGAACTTTCTCTGAACTACCTCTGTTGGAGTTACTTCATTTTATTCACTTGTGGGACATGGGCCTCGCTGGCTGGCCAGCATACGTTGTCCGTACTTGTGTCCTTTCTCAAGTCAGAAAACCACATCTAGATATGGTCTCATTAACGCCCGACACAATTCATCTGCACTTTTATTTTCCATTCCCTGTGAAATAAATGACAACAATTCCATTTGCCTTCCTCATCGCTCGATACAGCAGCACACTTCACACCGAGCGACTCAGAACCCGAGATTTGCAGTCTTTCCCCTTTTAAGTATTGTAACTGCTTTTCTACTTTTCCGGCCAAGATGGAACAGTCCAGAATATCCAGCTCCCCTGCCCCTTTGCCTGTCTTTGAGAATGTGCTGGTCGACACGTGCCCCTGCAGTAGGAAGGCCCAGGATTTCGATCCAGCGACGATAGGTGTGATGTGTAAAGCAGACCGTGGGAGGTGGTCGTGTTCCCACAAACCTGCTGGCCATGTCCTTGCAGATGGTGGGGTGTTACTGGTTTGCGAGATGCTACTGTTGATGATGACGGGGCGGGAGAGAATTGAAGAAGACTCGGTCTGTTTAGATGGCAGAGCGAGTGAGATGGTTTGAATGGTGTCTTCACTTTCTGTGAGGTTATTGGGGATGTTCTGGGGGGAGTTGTTGGGGGGTGGTGTTGGTGGGTGTGGTCTGGATGGCAATCACCGTGGCAACTGCAGGCCTGAGCTCTGCAGGAATCCCCAGCTTCCGCCCACCTCTTTAGGAAGGAGTGGGTGATGCCTGGAATCACTGCAAACTGTTGAAGCGCTGACAATGGTGACATTACGTTTATCGAATGAAGATTCTGTTCTGTGTACTTACAGTTGACAAAACTGGAAAAACAGCAGCAGCGAAAGGAAAAGACAAGGACTAAAGTACCTTCGGAATACACCAAGGAGAAAAGTGCCTCACGCAGCAAAGATGACCCCAGTGCTAGCAGTGGCGCTGATGGAGATGTTTCATCAGAAAGAGAACCCTAAATGTACAGTGTAGAACACCGGTATGTATCTGCTCTTCCATTGTGTGTCTCCTGATTTCATTCCATTCCCTACTTTACCATTAGTCCTCCTGAGCACTTTACGCCCAGCGTACAGTTAGAACTTGACTAATAGCAGCAAGTTTCCGTTATGCAGCCTCCTTGTCTGAGTGTTAACACCAGATCTCTGCTGCCCTGCCATCGTTTGCCATTACCTCAAGCTGGCAGATCACTTTAACTGTGACAGCTGAGAAAGGCTGACTCAAATGAGCAGTGTTTCCACAAGACCAGCAACCAGACCGTAAAGCCGTCCCAGCAACTTTAGCTCAGAGAGAGATTTGCGGGGCAAACAGAATTTGCCTGTGGGTTTTCCTGAATTCGGACAAAAAGAAAATGCATTGTAAGAAGGGACACTTAAATATCGAGCCATCAGCTGTGTTATTCTAGTTTAAAACTGGAGCAGGTGAGGTAAGCTTGGGCTAATCCTATTACAAGCCCAACTTGGCATTGATAATGAGAAATAAACTAGGATATAAAAGGTGTTGTCTCTCAGTTTCCTGCTTTCAAAGCACCCCCCTGCACTTTAGGGGTGTGCGTGTGTGTGTGTGTGTATCTGTCTGCCTGTCTATAGGAGGTATATCTTCCATTGCATGTCGAAGAGAGCTCAGCCTGTTTGAACACACACTCCACTCTTTGTTTTGCAAGCCTCAGTAATGCAGGAGCAATTGGCCTAGAAATGGCTTACGCTGACAATATGCTGGCACCAACTTAGGTCAAAAATAAGGAAGAATAGAATTTTTTTTTAAGTGCCTTGGGCAAAAACACTTTGCACTTATTCCCGATCAGTCATTTTTTTTTGAGCAGTCGAGTGAGGGAATTTATGGACCTGATTTAGAAATCCAGAGGGATAAGCCAATAATAGCTGAGAATAAAGGTACTGGTCTTCTCTGCCTGCAGCAACTACATGCTTATTTTGAGTGTACAAGGACACCTAAGTCTCATTGCACTTCACCCTTTCTCAGTCTACCGCCATTCAGATCGTAATCTGTCTTCCTCTTTTTGCCACCAAAATGGATAACATCACATTTATCATTATCAGTCATCTGCCATGCATTTGCTGACTCAGTTTAAGAGTAGGGAGGTGATGCTGGAACTGTATAAAATGTTGGTAAGGCCACAGCTAGAATATTGTGTGCAGTTCTGGAATCTACATGATAGGAGGGATGGGATAGCACTGGAGAGGGTGCAGAAGAGATTTACCAGGAGGTTGCCAGGGCTGGAGAGTTTCACTTATTGAAGAGAGATTGGACAGACTGGAGTTATTCTCCTGAGAGCAGAGAAGATTGAGAGGGGCATGATTGAGAAGGGCTTCTGAAGGTTCAAGTAAATCACATCCATTAGCACGCCCTTATCAACTCTACTAGTTACATCCTCAGAAAATTTCAATGGATTTGTCAAGCATGATTACCCTTTTGTAGATTCCGTTTTCCAAGTTCTCTGCTGTTCTATTATAATGGCTGGGCATTTTCCCTGCTACTGATGTCAGACTGACTGGTCTATAATTCTCTGTTTTCTCGCTGTCTCCTTTTTTTTTCAGATAGAGGGGTTCCATTAGTCACCCTTCAATCCATAGGAACTGTTCCAAAGTATGTAGAATCATGAAAGATTCATCCACTATTTCTAGGGCCACTTCCTTAAGTACCCTGGAATGTAGAGGCCTGGGGATTTATCAGGCTTCAATCCCAACAATTTCCCCAAACACCATGTCATTGCTAGTACTGATTTCCCTCAGTTGCTATCTCTCACTAGATCCTGTGATCCCCAATGTTTTTTGGATGGTATATATGTTCTTCTTTGGGAAGACAGACCCTAAATTTAAATGGTCTGCAATCCCTTTGTTCACCATTATAACCTCCTCTGTTTTCAACTGTAAGGGACTGACACCTGTCTCCATTAATCTTTTTCTTTTCACATATCTGTAGGAGCTTTTACGGTCAGTTTATATGTTCCCTGCTAGCTTACTCTTACATCCAATTTCCCCTCCCGAATCAACTTCTTTACCTTTCTTTGCTGAAATTGAAACATTGCGCTCAGTGCTCAGATCTGCTGCTATTTTGGGCCAATTTGAATGCCCCTTCTCTGGATCTAATGTTATCCCTACTTTTCCGTGTTTGCCGCATTTTATTTATGAGCCAGACAGGACTGAATAATTTCTGAAGAAGGCTCTAGGCCCAAAACATCAGCTTTCCTGCTCCTCTGATGCTGCTTGGCTTGCTGTGTTCATCCAGCTCCACACCTTGTTATTTAGGACTGAATAATTGTTGCAGTTCCCCCATGCATGTTTAAATGTCTGCCATCCACCGTCATCCCTTTAAGGAGCGTTCCCCAATTTATTGTAGCCAGGTCACGACCTCATACCATCGTGGTTTGTTTTATTTAGATTCCAGGCTTTAGTCTTAGAATTGACTGTGTCACGTTTCATTTTAATGGAGGATTCTATAATATTATGGTCACTCTTCCCCAAGGGGGAAGATTATTCCTTTCTCATTGGACAAAACCCAGTCCTGTCCTTAAGTTGGTTCCTCAATGTATTAATCCAGAACGCTATCTTGTACACACTCTAGGAATCCTACTTTCATGGCATTGTTTCTGATATGGTCTGCCCATTTGAGGTTTTGGTCTATCCTGTCTCATAAGAACATAAGAACATAAGAACTAGGAGCAGGAGTAGGCCATCTGGCCCCTCGAGCCTGCCCCACCATTTAATAAGATCATGGCTGATCTTTGAAACTCAGCTTCACTTACCCGCCCACTCACCATAACCCTTAATTCCTTTACTGTTCAAAAATTTATCTAGCCTTGCCTTAAAAACATTCAGCGAGGTAGCTTCAACCGCTTCACTTGGCAGGGAATTCCACAGATTCACAACCCTTTGGGTGAAGAAGTTCCTCCTGACCTCAGTCCTACATCTGCTTCCCTTTATTTTGAGGCGATGCCCTCTAGTCCTAGTTTCACCTGCTACCGGAAACAACCTCCCTGCCTCCACCTTATCTATTCCCTTCATAATCTTATATGTTTTTGTAAGATCTCCCCTCATTCTTCTGAATTCCAATGAGTATAATTCCAGTCTACTCAGTCTCTCTTCATAATCCAACCCTCTCAACTCTGGAATCAACCGAGTGAATCTCCTCTACACTCCCTCCAGTGCTAGTGTATCCCTTCTCAAGTAAGGAGACCAAAACTGCATACAGTACTCCAGGTGTGGCCTCACCAGGACCCTATACAGCTGCAGCATAGCCTCCCTGTTTTAAAACTCCATCCCTCGAACAATGGCAGACAAAATTCAATTTGCCTTTTTAATCACCTGCTGCACCTGCAATCCCACCTCACTGTAAAGGTTTCCATTCCCCCTGCCATTTTAGTGTAAACCTTCCCCAACCGCACTAGCGAATACTCCTCCTTGGACATCAACTCTGGTCCTCCCCGGGCTACCTTTTAGCCCTTTCTAATCTAGAGAAAAGAATCCCGGGCCCGTTCAGTCTTTCCTGACAAGCGTAGCCTCTCGGTTCTGTGCATCATTTCTGTAAATGTTGGCAGGGGAAAGAGACAGAGCAGCATTTACGAGACTTTGAAGAGCCAGGCCAACGATGGAAGCTGGGGTTTTCCTGATCTGAGTTGCTCAGCTCACCAAGTGCTCCGACAAACCGAGGAGCCAAAGGAGCACTTGTTTGTTTTGAGACCACGGCCCTTACTGTGAAGCTCCCGAGCAGTCATCATATTTAGCTGGTTTACGTTACGAAGTATGAGTAATGCAAGCCGCAAGGTCCTTCCTGGCAGGTTCACCATTTAGGCAAATGTAATACCCTGGTATAGCTGTGCCCTCGTGTTTTTATTTTCTGTCAGTTTCAGTTATCAGCTAAGAATCGCAACAGCCACAGGCAAGTTACCAGATCAACAACAATTTAATCATCTTTGACTGGTAATTTTGCTTTGAGTCAAAGCCCTTTAGTTTGGAAATTATTAGTGTCCATAGATTGCCATCAGCTTTTTTTTAATAAATAAGAGATGTTCACTGACAATAAGTTTTGATTTTGGTAAACTGAAAGATTTTATTCAACAGCATCGTTAAAGGTTACAGAAACACAGTAAGCAGGTCGAGTTAAGATATTTAATTGAATAGCAGAACAGGCATGATGGGCTGAATAGCCTGGTTGTGGATTATCAAGTTCCTGCACTGCAGTGTTGCTGTATACTCTAATACCCTGCTGCTGGAGAAGATTTAAGGAGCGGTCCCCAGTTTATCGTAGCCAGGTCATAACCTCATACCATTGTAGTTTGTCTTATTTAGATTCAGGGTGCTCGTCTCAGAATCAACTGTGTCATGTTTCATCTTAATGAAGAATTCTACAACATTATGGTCCAATGTAATTTCTTAATGCCTTTTGCCATTTATTCTGTCTCACAATTACCTGCCCTTTAGTGATTGGGGAGGCAATGGCTGAGTGGTATTATCACTGGACTGTTGATCCAGATAACATTCTCGGGATGTGGGTTCAAATCCCACCACAACTGGATATTGAATTCAATAAAAATATCTGGAATTAAGAATCTAATGATGACCATGAATCAGTTGATGGGGGAAAAACTGATCTGATCCACTAATGTCCTTTAGGGAAGGAAACTGCCATCCTTACCTGGTCTGGCCTACATATGACTCCAGACCCACAGCAATGTGGTTGACTCTTAACTGCCCTCTGGGCAATAAATGCTGCCTAGCCAGTGATGCCCTCATCCTGTTAATGAATAAAGGGGAAAAAGAAATATTTGAAACTGAGGTCTTTTTGATTGAATTCAAGAATCATTCAACAATAAACAGTTGGGTATGAAATAATTAAATAAAACACTAGCGAGTCTTGGGACTGCTGATTTTATAACCAAGCCTTGCCTGAAAGATTTATTTTTGTAAGTTAATTTAGGCTGAGGTTTAGGCTTTTGTTGGTTCGGAAATTGTTTTGCAGTCCTTTATCGCACGTTTTATCAAAGTAATTAGCAGTAAATCACTTTATTAAATGAAGTAAGTAATTACCATCACTAGGACAGTATTTATCCTGCAGCACTCCCTCCTTGATGTGTCCTGTATCTGTATTTGTCTGCTAACTGTGTAATTAAAAGGGAGGTTAGAGGTCATGCGCTTGGATCCTGCCATTTTGGAGTGAATTTTCTTTCTGTCCTGCAGGCCTCTTTGAACAGGGGAGGGGATCAATTTAAGGTGAGGGCTAGAAGGTTTAGAGGAGATGTGAGGAAAAACCCTTACGCCCAGAGGGTGGTGGGAATCTGGAGCTCACTGCCTGTAAGGGTGTTAGAGGCAGAAACCCTCAAACATTTGAGAAGTGTTTAGATGTACACTCATGATGCCAAGGCATACGAGGTTATGGGCCAAGCGATGGAAAATGGAATAGTGAGGTGGTTGTGTTTGACCTAGCACAGAGTTGGTGGGCTGAAGGGCCTTTTCCTGTGCCGTCGATCTCTATGACTGCTGGAACCGTTGGGTTGGTGTCGTACTGGCAACATCCTTCACCCTCCCAGTGGCACTACTGTTCAGTTGAGCTGCCAGCCTCTGACTCGCTTGGTAGCTCGAGGTCTGGCCAAAAGTGGTCAGTCTTTGGTGATTTTCATAAAATAAGGCCCCACCATTAAGGTAACATGGATAATGCATTTTACTGCACTGCAGACTGGTTGCATCCGCAAACCGCACCATTGCCAACCACTTCTGTTCTTGGATTACCACTCGTGATGAAGCAGACCAAGGTGCTGCTTACCTTGCCAGCTCTGCTGCTCCGTGTTGTTGGCCCTAGTTGATGACCAAACGACTTGAGGCATGCGCTGCACCAGGTAAATCCCAGATCCTAACCACTCACTGCTGAAAGCACCGTTTTCCTCAAGCTGGCTTTGGTTCGTCTGCCGTTTCTGGGTTTTGTGTGACATATTGAACCACATGCTGCGGTGGCACGGTGGCTCAGTGGTTAGCACTGTTACCTCACAGCGCCAGGGACTCTTGGTTCGATGCCACCCTCGGGCGACTGTCTCTGTGGAGTTTGCACGTTCTCCCTGTGTCTGAGTGGGTTCCCTCCGGGTGCTCCAGTTTCATTCCACAGTCCAAAGATGTGCAGGTTAGGGTGGATTGGTTATGGGGAGTGCAGCATTACAGAGATAGAGTCGGAGAGTGGGTATGGGTGGGTCAGTTTGGTTTGGACAGGCTGAATGGCCTGCTTCCACACTGTAAGGATTCTTTGATTACGATTGTGTTCTCCTCCTGTGCAGCATTAATGACAATTCCACAAATAGACCTCAGATGCCCTATCACCCAGCTTTTACCTGCCCAGTTTATTGATTCTAGCGTATGGAGGGACTGTCTTATGAGGACAGCTTGAGTAGGTTGGGCTTGTATTCATTGGAGTTTAGAAGAATGAGAGGTGACCTTACTGAAACATAGAAGAATCATCAGGGCTTTGCCTGGGTACATGCTGAAAGGTAATTCCCCTTGTGGGAGAGTCTAGGATCAGAGGGTATATTCTCAGGGTAAGGGGTTGCCCATTTAAAACAGAAATGGTGAAGAATTTCTTCTCTCAGAGGGGTGTGAAACTGTGGAATTCTTTATCATAGAAGGCTATTGAGACTGGGTCATTCGCTACATTCAAAGCTGACATGGCCAGTTTCTTTGGGGGGGGGAGGGTTAGCTCAGTTGGCTGGAAGACTGGTTTGCAATGGAGAGTGATGCCAACAGCCTGGGTTCAAATCCAGCATCAACTGAAAGATTCTCCATCTCAACCTCTCCCCTCCCCTGAGGTGTGATGACCCCCAGGTGAAACCACCAGCAGTCTCCACTCCCCAATGATGAGAAGGTAGGAAGCTGGAATTCAGGATTATCAGATCAGCCACAATCCCATTAAATAGCAGAGCAGACTGGATAAATTGGATGGACACCCTGGCCCACTCTTCCTTCACTCCCAACATCCCCCCCACAGCCCTACAGCACCTTCCCCTGTAACCAGCAAAGGTGTAACACCTGCCCATTTAGCTCCTCTCTCCCCACTATCCAAGGGTCCAAACATGTACTTCACCTGTACTTCCCAGAATCTAGTCTACTGCCTTCACTGCTCACAATGTGGTCTCCAGTACATTGGGGAAACAAAGCATAGACTGGGTAACCACTTCACAGAATATCTACATTCCGCTCATAAAAAAGACACTGAGCTGCCCATTGCCTGCCAGTTGAACACACCACCCTGTTCCCTGGCCAACACCTCTGTCTCTGGCTTGCTCTAGTGTAAATGCAAGCTGGAAGAGCAACAACTCATTTTCCACTTGGGGACCTTGCAGCCATCTGGACTCAATATCAAGTTCAATAATTTTAGCGCCTAAACTCTCCCATGTCCCAGCCCCCCTGCCCTACACACCAGGCCTTGTTATCACATGGTCTGCCATTACACACTATCAGTCAGTTAGTCACCAACAGTCCCCATTAACAGCTATTCTCCCTCCTAGCCAGATCATTATCAACTCCTTTGTCTGTCCAATTACTCTTCTCTCTCTTTGGAGCCTATCCTATTGTTTACTCCCTACCCCATCCGCCTCCCTGTCTTCTGCATATAAACCGACGTTTTCCCAGCTACCATCAGTTCTGAGGAAGGGTCACCGGACCCGAAACATTAACTCAGATTCTTTTCTTCACAGATGCTGCCAGACCCACTGAGCTTTTCCAGCAAGTTCTACTTTTGTTTCTGACAGTGAAAAGTATTCTTCTGCGTGTTAACCAGACAAATAATACGTTACATAAGGCATCAGGGTAATAGAACGGAATGCACAATATAGTGCTACAGCTACAGAGAAGGTGCAGAGAAACATCATCTCTAATATATGAGAGGTCCGTTCATACATCTGATAATTATATTCCGCGAGTGGACTTTGTTCTGGGGAACCAGTGTTTTGATAAAGTGACTAGCAAATGGAAAAGTAATCTCTTAAATCTCACTGTCAATGTTAAAAGAAGTCTGTGACTTATTTTTTAGCAACAAGTATTGACTGTAGTGAGTCAATGCAACAACACTTCCATCTCAATGGTCAGTGACATCCACATCCCATAATTAATGATTTTAAAACAACCATCCTGGCAAATCCTGCTGAGCAGTGAGGACTTGAAATCATCTCGTTTCAAATGCCATCTTTACCTGCCCAGTTTGAATTGTAGCAGCATGGGAAATAGACATGAAAATGACCAAGCAGGTAGTGTGATTGCAAACCGGGGGAAATCCTGCCAGTGCTAGGAAACGTTACAGTTTGTCAACCAGTTTGTCAGCACGATGTAGAGGACGGAGACCAAAAGCAAGGGGAAATCTTTTTTTTTTAAGGAGGGGAAATACCACTGGGTGAAGGGGACGGGAAGTGTGTGTGAACTCAGGCAATGCATTCCAGATCCTAACCACTTGCTGCCCCAAAGAGGTTTCCTTCATCTGGCTCTTCCATTCTTTTTTCTGGTCGCTTTAAATTGTGATGGTCTAGTCCCTCACCCTTTCCCCGAAAGGAAAGTGTGTCGCATCAGTTTACTGGCCCAGAACCCTGTCATGATTTTAAATACCTCGGTCAAATTGGTAGTTCTCTTCCCAAAGAGAGGAAATTTTCCAACTCAGAGGAGACAGTTCTCTGTCATAGAGTGAGAGCAATGATAACTTGCATTCATAAAGTACCTAATTGTAGAAAGATGTTCCCAAATCTTCACACAGGTAATAAGATGCCAGTGGGTGCCAGGCCAAAGCAGGAGGGTTCTGTGTCAAAGAATTTTAAAGGGAGACTGTAAATGAGGAGGTCTTAGAGTCGTGGAGATGTACAGCATGAAAACAGACCCTTTGGTCCAATCCATCCATGCCGACAGATATTCTAAATAATCTAGTCCCATTTGCCAGCATTTGATCCTCTAAACCCTTCCTATTCATGTACCCTTCCAGATGCCTTTTAAATGCTGTAATTGTACCTGCCTCCACCACTTCCTCTGGCAGCTCCTTCCATACATACTCCACCCTCTGCGTGAAAAGTTGCCCCTTAGGTCCCTTTTAAATCTTTCGCCTCTCACCTTAAACCTATGCCTTCTAGTTTAGGACTTCCCTGCCCTGGGAAAAAGACCTTGGCTATTTACCCTATCCATGCCCCTCATGATTTTATAAACCTCTATAAGGTCACCCCTCTGCCTCCGATGCTCCAGGGAAAATAGCCCCACCCTAGTAGCGCAGCACGGTGGCTGGGTTCGATCCCAGCCTCGGGTGTCTGTCTGTGTGGAGTTTGCACATTCTCCTCGTGTCTGCGTGGATTCCTCCGGGTGCTCTGGTTTCCTCCCACAGTCCAAAGATGTGCAGGTTAGGTGGATTGCCCATGCTAAATTGCCCGTAGTGTTCAGGGATGTGCAGATTATGTAGGATGTATCTGGGTGGGATGCTCTGAGGTTCGATGTGGACTTGTTGGGCCGAAGAGCCTGTTTCCACACTGTAGGGGTTCTATGCAGCCTCTCCCTATAGCTCAAACCCTCCAACCTTGGCGACATCCTTGTAAATCTTTTCTGCATCCATCGAGTTTCAAAACATCTTTCGTATAGAAGGGCAACCAGAATTGAGTGCAATATTTCCAAAAGTGGCCTAACCAATGTCCTGTACAGCAGCAATATGACCTCCCAACTCCTACGCTCAATGCACTGACCAATAAAGGCAAGCGTGCCAAACACCTTCCAAGTGGGAGTTGCCCACAGCTAAGATGCAGTTACCAATGGCGGGTAAGGAGTGCTACGCAAGAGAATTCATGGAGGTCATGGGTCTGTCTGCAAGTGGTTAAGTGATCCAAATTCAACAGAAGACCACTAACAGCCACTATTTTTCTTCTCGATTCTCTTGGGAAATTAATTTAATTGGATCGTAGTACAGAACTTAATTGTTACTAAAAAGAGACGCGAATTCGAAGCTTTTTGTTTTGCTCTCATCAGGGCTGTGACATAAGGAGACAAAATTTAGAAAGGGAACACCAATTTATACCGCATGAGAAGAGAATGCTAATTGGTCCTACCATGACTGGGATGGAAATGCAGCAGGAATTGTCAGTCTTAGTTAGGTGATTAGACTCAGATTAGGCTGTACATCAGATCAGATCAGTAGACTGATTGGTTAGATCATTGCCATGGGCACTGTAGCACTGTCTCCAGAACCCTTACCTATTAAAAAATGCGTAACATGTGGATATATTCCACAACAAACAGCGCCCTTGTGAATATATGTAGCTTCTGGCACACACGAATATTTCAAATGCGAGCCCCAACTGATCGTCTTCACTTGGTTTCCAGGGTAACCAGCCCAGTCAGGACTATTTAGTAAATGCTACCCAACCACAGAATTACATTTAGTGTTGGATATGGAGTCCTGAGGTTTGCAGTTTTTTGCAATGCTGAAGTAAGTCAATTTACTCTAGACTGGATGGTTCGAGTTATAAGGAGAGATCGGATAGGCTGAGTCTTTTTTCCCTGGAGGTAGGAGACATAGATAAGGCAGATAGCCTTTTCTCCCATGGTAGGGGAGTCTAAAACTAAAGAGCATGGGTTTAAGGTGAGATGGGAGAGATACAAAAGGGTCCAGAGGGGCAATTTTGTTTCACACAGAGGATGGTGAGTGTCTGAAATGGGCTACCAGAGGTAGTGAGTGCAATTTCATCACTTAAGAAACATTTAGATAAGTACATGGATGGGATAGGTGTGGAGGGATCGGGACCAAATGCAGTCAAATAAGACTAGTTTACTTGTGAAAACTGGGCTGCATGGGCTCGCTGGGCTGAAGGGCCTGTTTCCATGCTGTCAACTGCTTTGACTCTCCTCCTTCAGAGATGGGTAGAGGGAGGACAGATACCTCATTGCTGCCTCCTTGACATGGCCTTCCTTATTGAGGTGGGATCTCCTGAAGTATCCTCAAAGTCTCATTTCTTTTATCTATTTTAAGACAACAGGTTGAGTCAAAGCTTTCCTTCAAGAGGGTTAATTTTCCACATCTGAACCTTTCCGTACCCTGCTGTGATGTTGTCTGTTGAAGCCAGTGTGCATCTGTCCCGTAAATGTCATTTCATTTCTCCAAGTGGAATAAATTAAAAAAAATATTTGATCTACCGACCACTCTAAGTGTGACATAACCTCAGGATTCCTGATGTGAAGTGATTTCTCTAGTGATGTCTGACTCATCATTTATATAATCATTTCTTGGAGAGAAAGATAAAAGACCTCAAAGCCTACTTGTGACCAGCATTTATTTTAAGGTGCACTATTGATAGTTTTTATTCGATAAAGGTTAAAACCTTTCCTTCAGACTCTATTAGCCTGACTCATCTCGAGAACTAAATATATATTTCAATTACAGCTGCCACAGTTAGGAAAATGCATCAAGTTTGACTTTAAATATTGTTTCAGTGCAATTTTCTGATCAGCAAAAATGAAGGGTTACTTTGGTTACTCTTCAGCGTAGACATCTCTGGTGAACTTTTTGAAATAATGCATTCAATTCCAGGCTATAGGAAAGAGGTTGTGAAAGGGTTCAGAAAAGATTTACAAGGATGTTGCCAGGGTTGGAGGGTTTGAGCTATAGGGACAGGCTGAATAAGCTGGGACTATTTTCCCTGGAGCATCGGAGGCTGAGAGGTGACCTTATAGAGGTTTATAAAATCGTGGGGGGCATGGATAGGATGAGCAGTCAAGATCTTTTTCCCAGGGTAGGTGAGTCAAAAACTAGAGGGCATAGGTTTAAGGTGAGAGGGGAAAGATTTAAAAGGGACCTAAGGGGCAACTTTTTCACACAGAGGGTGGTGCATGTATGGAATCAGCTGCCAGAGGAAGTGGTGGAGGCTGATACAGTTACAACATTTAAAAGGCATCTGGATGGGTATACGAATAGGAAGGGTATAGAGGGATATAGGCCAAATACAGGCAAATAGGACTGGATTAATTTAGGATGTCTGCTCGGCATGGACAAGTTGGACTGAAGAGTCTGTTTCCCTGCTGTACATTTCTATGACTCTAAGTGGACTTGACACTGTTACCGCATCCTTGGGACTGGGTGGACTAGGGTATAGCCTACTCACTTAATGATAAACATTTCCTTCATGGTCCAAAGTGGAATTATTTTGGACGGCCTGACCAACTTCCAGTGTCCTACGACTTTGCACAAATTGCCTTCTGCTGGGTGATGCCAGTAAAGAGGGCTGAAGTATGATGTGATAATTGGGGAAATACGGGTGAGAGTTTAATTCGGGTCTTAGGTCAGTGCTGTCTGAGATTTTTCCATCCGCAGCCCGCTTGGGTGGGACTAAAGCTCCCCACAGACCATCCAGCTGTCCTACCCCCAGCAGCTTTCACTTGCTACATCGGAGCGGATAATTTTCTTTTTAATTCCTTCATGGGATAAGGATGTCATTGGCTGGGCCAGCATTTATTACCCATCCCCAATTGCCCAGAGGGCAGTTAAGACTCAACCACATTGCTGTGGGTTTGGAGTCGTATGTAGGCCAGACCAGGTAGGGATGTCAGTTTCCTTCCCTAAAGGACATTGGTGGTTTAGATGGGTTTTTCCTGACAATTGGCAATGGATTTACGGTCATCATTAGAATCTTAATTCCAGATTTTTATTGAATCTAAATTCTACTGTCTGCTGTGGTGGAATTCGAACCTGGATCCCCAGAACATTACCTGGGTCTCTGGATTAACAGTGCAATAACACCACGAGGCGATCACCTTTCCATGGGTGGGGAGAAGGGCACTGTTACTGGTGAGGCATCAGTGAAGTGGTTCCAAACCATGGAGTTCAGCTTCAAGTGTGGCCCCACATTCAGCTGGTTCCTGTTCATTGTTTTCAGACATTGCTGAAAATCTGACTTTGCACTTGAATAGATCTTACTTGTAGAACACTGCGTACGGCCACTTGAGCCAAGCATATGGCACCCGGCCTGGGCATTGCGTGAAGCCACTTGGGTGTTGGGAGTTGAGGGATCTGACCTGTTCTCTTAGACAGCTCTGGCTGTCGTGTTGTTGTGCCTATATTTTGAGCCTGTCTGTGTACCATCTGTTGACCACACGTTGAGAACCGCTGGGCTGGGTAAAACAGAATGCGTTTTATTGTGCAGTAGCAGGACTGGCATCACCATATTCTGGGAGCTCAACATAGCAGTGGAAGGTTGAATCTGTAATTGGCTTAGTGGCAGTGGGCAGAAGGTCGCAGATTGTTTTTTGTGACTTGAAGCCTGTGTTGAGTTGAGTACTGTAGGGTTTGATGCTGGGTCTTCTTGACTGATGACAGGTTTCTTGCTGTCTGTCCTGTACGTTACTGATCTGGATATGAATGCAGAAGGTTTGATCCTTTAGTTCATTGATGACAATAAAAATTGGAGGTATGCTACATATTGAGAGGGAAACCCTTAGGCTACAGGATGATCTAGATGGACTGGTCAGGGGGCAGAGCAGTGGCAAATGGATTTCAGTCTGGAAAGCGCGAGGTCAAGGATTTTGAGTTGTACAATAAGGCAAGGGATTACACACTGAATGGTAGGATCTTTGCAAGTACAGAGGATCACAGGGACCTTGGTGTGCACGTCCACAGATCCTTGAATACAAAGGACAGATGGATTACGTGGTTGAAAAGGTGCATGGCATACCTGCCTTAATTGGTTAATCATTGAATACAAGAACAGAGAGGCTATGACGGAGCTGCATGAGACGTTGGTTAGGCCCCAGCTGGAATACTGTGCATAGTTCTGATCGCTACATTAGAGGAAGGATATGATTGCATTACAGAAGATGCAGGGGAGATTCACCAGGATGTTGCCTGGACTGGAGTGTTTCAGCTATGAAGACAGTCTAGACAGGCTGGGGTCATTTTCCTTAGAGCAGAAAAGGCTGAGGTGGGGAGTGGGGTGCTGATTGAGGTGTACAAAATTATCAGGGCATAGATAGGTAGAAAGGGGGAATATTTTCCCCTTAAGAGATGGATCACTAACTATGGGGCACAGTTTTAAGGTAAGGAGCAGGGGGTTTGGAGGGGATTTGAGGACATTCTTTTGTTCACCCAGAGGCTTGTGGGTATCTGGAACTCGCTGACTAAAAAGGGGCAGAGGTGGGAACCATGAAAACATTTAAAAAGTGTTTAGATGAACATTTGAAATCTGGATTGTAAAGGCTTCAGGTCAAGTGCTGGCAATTGGGACTAGAGTAGATCGGAGCTTGATAACTGGAGCAGACACAGTGGACTGAAGTGCTGTGAAGCTCTGTGACTCTATGATGGTAGCCAGGGCCAGCATAAATAAGTCAATGAACTGGGTAGAGGATAATTCAGCTGGAATTGCCTCTGCCCTAGTCATGATTGGTGCTGCATTTCTTCACTTCATACCCCATTAATTTGAGCACAGAATGTGAAATAATGACATGTTATAAATGTTCAGTTGATCTGAGGGCTTGCAGAACTGGGACAGCTGTGTTAAGCCGTTCAGCGAAACACTTGACTTCTGTGGAATCTGGTGAGTGCATTGGCATAGATTGATCTGCGTTCTGGACAGACCATTCCCCAGTCAGAAATCATTTGTGTATCAAATGAAGTTAAGTTGAATAGATTGTTTAAAAGGTATGCTCTATGCCTGTCCCTCGCACCTCGCTCTCCCATACGTGTACTGTAGCCATTGCCAACAGGCCTTGAGTAGAGAGCATGACTTTCATCTCACTAAGTCATGTCTTACATATGTGAAATGGAGTGAAAACAAAAAGTGCTGGAAGTCACAGCGGGTCAGGTAGCGTCAATGGAGAGCGAGCAAGCTAAGTGAGATGGGGGCTGTAATAGTTTCAGAGATAGTAGGAATTGCAGATGCTGGAGAATCTGAGATAACAAGATGTGGAGCTGGATGAACACAGCAGGCCAAGCAGCATCAGAGGAGCAGGAAGGCTGACTTTTCGGGCCTAGACCCTTCTTCAGAAAGGTTGTTGAAACTGTTAAGAATACAACTAAATCTTAAAATTCATTTGAAGAACATTTCATCTGGTTGTACAGGTAATTCAGCTGGTAAAATAGCAAGAGCCTTGAAGCAAATTGTTTTCTGGTGTCTTATCTGTTCACTGTCATCAGTAATTTTAGGCATGTTTGAGAGCCTTTTCTGTTGGCATAGATGGTGCTTGCTCATTCACTAAACCAGGGTGAATACCTAGAAGCTCTAAATAGTAACTCATATGTTCAATAAGGAATTCAAGAGAAGGGTTTTTCTTTAAACTCAGAGAATTAGAGTGTGGAACCCGTGATCATAAAAAGGATTGAGGTGAACAGCGCAGCATGGGCTGGGTTGAGAGACCAGTTAAGAAAGAATATGACATCCAGAGCTTTATCATTAGTGGCATAGAATAAAGAAACAAAAAGGTGTTGCCAACCCTGTGTATAACCCTGGTTCCATCTCAGCTGGCGTGTTGTGTTCACTTCTTGACACTTCCAGAAGGGTACAAAGGCGTTAGGGAGGGTGTAGAGACGATTTACAAGAATGCTTGCATGAATGAGGCACTTTGGCTGTGATGAAAGATTGTAGAAGTTGGGACTGGCCTCTTTGGAGAGGAGGAGGTTGCGAGATTTGATAAAGGTTTTCAAAAGCTTGCAGAGATTGAACAGAGTAGAGTGGGGTGGCGGGAGGTGGCGTGGGATAGACGATGTGGGGTGGGAAACCAACTCCTGTTGGTGGAAGGATTGAGAGCCGGAGGGCAGAAATTTAAAGTGTTTGGCAAAAAAAAACAATGGTGACATGAAGAGAAAGCTTTTACTCAGTGCGTGGCTGGGACCTGGAATGCTGTGCCTGAGAGCATGGTGGAGGCAGGGTCTTTTCCACAGGGAATTGGATAGTTTGCAGGGCTAGGTGGAATTGGGGTTGAGTTGCATTAAGTGAATTATTGCCTCAGAGAGCCAGCACAGACATGATTGGTTGAATAGCCTCCTCCTTTGCTGTAACCTACATATTCTACATATTTAAAGAAGAAATCAGATAAAAGCACAGAGGATGTTTTGAAGTGCAGTAGACTCATTGTTTCTCCTTAATCTTATTCCTCAGAAAAACAGTAAAGTAACTGGTTCCAATCGATCCTTCACCTCCTTGCATTGGAATAAAACAGCCTTGGGAAACAATGAAGTGAAAGGTGTAAATTACAGATGAAATAGGAACATGTATTACCTGTAAAGTCCTTCGAACCTGCACCTCCATACAGTAAGATTCTGACGGATCTTTTAGCTCAACTCCATGTTCCTACCTCCATTTTCTTTTGATTCACTTATGACCTTAGTCTTGAAAAAAAGTAGCAAGTGAATCCACAACTTCTCTGTAGTAAGGTAATTAGCTGTAGTCCACAAAGGTGTCTCTGTCCCTTAGAGAGAGAGAAAGAGAGAGAGGGAGAGACAATGGGTTATATAAAGCTTGAGCGTAATCACTCCACAGACATAAGGTAAGGGATCAAGGCCTCCATGAACTGTTACAGCCAGCATTAGAGTTTGAGCCTGTACTCTCAGCTTTACTCTGCACTGCATTCTAGTATCTAACTAAATGAGGTAGCTGACATCCCCACATACATTGTGGTAGAAACAAATTATTAACAGAGCACCATCTCACACACACACACACACACACACACACACACACACACACCTGGGTTCAAATCCTACCACACCAGATGGTGGGATCAAATCGAATAAAAATATATAATTAAAAACCTTATAATAACCATGACCATGAATACCCATCTGGAAAACAATAGAGTAAGAGAGGAAGCTAGCTAGGAATGTAAAAACAGATAGCAAGGGTTTCTACAGGTATTTCAAAAAGGAAAAGCGTGAGTAAGATGAGTGTTAGTCTTCAAAGAGTGAGAATGGTGAGTTAATAGTAGATATTAAGGAAAAGTGAACCGTGTATTGCGAATAACAGTATTTTGCTTTTGTCCAAACTTTTGTGGGTACAAAAAGCATTCCGGTAATACCTGTAAACAAGGGGGTGGAAGAGAGAGAGAGGAACTTAGTGAAATTACAAATATGATGGAAGTGATACTGAACAAACAGAGAGATCCAGGTGTTCAGGTACATAATTCTTTGAAGTTTGCATCAGATATAGGTAGGGCGCTTAAGAGGGCATGCTTGCCTTCATTGCTAAGACCTTTGAGTATAGGAGTTTGGATGTTATGTTGAAGTTGTACAAGATGTTGGTGAGGCCTCTTCTGGAGTACTGTGTCCAGTTCTGGTTGCCCAGTGATAGAAAGGATATTATTAAGCTGGAGAGGGTTCAGGAGACATTTACCAGGACGCTGCCAGGAATACAGGGTTTGAGTTATAAGGAGAGGCTGGATAGGCTGTGACCTTTTTCACTGGAGTGTAGGAGGTTGAGGGGTAACCTTGTAGAGGTTCATAAAATCATGAGGGGTACAGATAAGGTGAATGGCAGGTATCTTTTCCCTAGAGTGGGAGATTTCAAAACTAGGGGCATCTTTTTCAGGTGAGGGGGAAAAGAGTTTAAAAAAGACATGAAGGGCAACATTTTTGCACTGAGAGTCGTTCCTGTGTAGAATGAACTTCCAGAGGAAGGGCAGATGTGGGTACAATTACAACATTTAAAAGACATTTGGATAAGTACATGAATAAGAAATGTTTGGAGGGATATGGGCCAAGTGCAGGCAGGTGGGACTTGTTTAGTTTGGGATTATGGTCAGCATGGACTGGTTGGACCAAAGGTCTATTTCCATGCTGTATGACTCTATAACTATGACTGTAACGATGTGACTCCAGAGCCATAGCAAAGTGGTTGACTCTTAAGCGTCACTGGGCAATTGGGGATACGCAATAAATGCTGGCCAAGCCAGTGACGCCCTCATCCTGTGAATGAATTACAAAAAAAAACACAGCCATGCACAAGCCTTATTGGTTCTTATTCGAAAAGTGTATTATTTATTTATTTAAATAATGATTTGATTAAACCATCAGTGTTATGTCTTGTGGCTTCATGGCAAAATAGAAAACATGAACCAGTTGCTGAAATTCCAAAACGTGAAATATTTCAAGAAGCTTTGTGCTGTGTGCTGGATGATTTAGTTGGCATTTTGGAGAAATGGAGTGAAAGATTGCACTGCAGGGCTGTGCACTTTGAGTCCTGTTACATTTTGAGTAAGCCCAAACCAAGAAGACACTGGGAAATTGAGTAAAAACCTGCTTCTGGGTTTGGAAAAGCAGGGATGTGTTTCAAATGCTTGACAATTTAATGTGTGGGTTGGTAAATCTCAAATTTGTCTTTTTTTTTTGAACAGAATTGCATTAAAAAACCAAATGAAAGCTGTAATTGCTGATGTGAACTTGTTTATGTTTTAGTAAATGTTTATAATGCACAACTAAACGAAGGTGAATGAACCACTGCATAATTTATATAGATTCACATAAGCTGTGGGGTGGGGTGGGCGGGTGGTGGGTGCATTCTTTTAAACACAGGGTGCTGGGCCAATCATTGATTCATTTTTTCTCTCTTTTCCTAAAGTAAGCTGCAGGTTTTTAGAGACTTTCTTTTGGGAACACTGCACTGGATTATGGATCACTCTTGAGTTCACGGAATATGCAGACTGCATTGATCTCCACTTATTAAATCAGATGCCGATAGTACATGAGAGGAAAAAGGAAATTGAAACCAAAGTGTGACCAAGCTCTTGAATTCTGAAATGTAGCTAAAAAATAAAGTTGTTGAGAAATGAGTCCCTGTGCATCTTTAACTCCGATCGCTTTTGTGATTTCTCAAAATGCCTTTCATCATATTTTCAAGTGTTCATGTTCCACAAAGCTTTGGATGTGGTGGTCCCTGTGATATTCCTCAGTATAGTGCAACGTTGAGTTTTATGTGGTTATCATTCAGAACCTGTACGGCAAGCAACAGGGCACTATTAAGGGCAGCCATCAGGAAACAAAATGATAATTTATGTCATGTCCTTCTGAATTTTCACATTTATTATGAGTAATTGTACTGTGTTAACGCACCAGATAGAGTGAATGGTCTTCTGAGAGAAAAAAAGACAGTGTGAACAATTGGAACCTACAAATTTGATGATCAGCCAATTACCTAATTGAATCCCGGTGTCAAAGGTCAAGGACTGATGATCCAATTGGTTCATGGAATGTCACAACAAATAGATTTGGTTGTCCACTGCAGTGTTATCTTTTCACAATCCAGGTTTCCCCGGCATGAGAAAGTAGAGAGAAAGCATCGCCAAAAGAAATCTCCTGCACCCTTTCTACGTAGTTCCTTGACTGTTGATTGTCTACCATGCTTAGAATTTTCTTGTTAAGATTTGAACATTTTAGAGGAGCAGTGGCTGAGACCTTGATAAATCCCTATACTCTCCACCATCATTTCAACATAGTCCTGCAGCTCCTCATCACTTCCCCTTCCCCATCAATTCTCCCACGTTTGGTGTCCTTTATTTCCAGTGTAACATGGTTGTTTAGAATTATAGGAAAGCAGGCTCAATTGAAAATTTACAAGGAGATTTGTAAAATGCTGAATAAACAGGAAACACAAAGGGGACAATCAGTTTGAGAGATTACTGACAACAAAGAGTGAAACCGCAGAAGTGAAACAAGAATATGATTTTGTTCACATAATATCAATGTGATGTCTTCCATTTTTTTTGAAAGCGGTTAAATTATTGTTAAAGGGAGAGGTTTCCTTGAGATCCCCTTTTACTCGAAAACAAAATGAAAATTTGTCATATCCTTCTGAATTTTCACATTTGTTACAAGTAACTGTACTGTGATAATCCATCAGATAGACTGAATAAAGAGTCTTCTAAGAAAAACAAACAGTGCAAAGGATTGGAAACTGTAGAATGTCGTTGCATAGCACTGAAGAGTTATGGGATATCGTCATTACACTGAGGGTGTGTGTGGGATATTGACATTACACTGAGGGGGGGTGTGGGATATTGTCATTACACTGAGGGGGGTGGGATATTGTCATTACACTGATGGGGGTGGGATATTGTCATTACACTGAGGCGGGGTGTGGGATATTGACATTACACTG
>JAHRHZ010000275.1:16102998-16120181 GCA_024137785.1 Ginglymostoma cirratum
TGGGTTATTGTCATTACACTGAGGGGGGTGTGGGATATTGTCATTACGCTCAGGGGTGTGGGATATTGTCATTACACTGAGGGTGTGAGATATTGTCATTTCACTGAGGGGGTGTGGGATATTGTCATTACACTGAGGGGTGTAGGATATCGTCATTACACTGAGGAGTATGGCATATTGTCATTACAGTGAGGGGCGTGGGATTTTGTCATTACACTGAGGGGGGTGGGATATCATCATTACACTGAGGGGGTAGGGGATACTGTCATTACACTGAGGGGGTGGGATATCGTCATTACACTGAGGTGTGAGGGATGTTGACATTACACTGAGGGGGGTGGGATGTTGTCATTACACTGAGGGGGGAGATATTGTCATCCTGAGGGGGGTGTGGGATATTGTCATTACACTGGGGGGTGTGGGATATTGTCATTACACTGAGCGGGGTGGGATATTGTCATTATGCTCAGGGGTGTGGGATATTATAAGACCATGAGACCATGAGACATAGGAGTGGAAGTAAGGCCATTCAGCCCATCGAGTCCACTCTGCCATTTAATCATGGCTGATGGGCATTTCAACTCCACTTACCCGCACTCTCCCTGTAGCCCTTGATTCCTTGCGAGATCAAGAATTTATCAATCTCTGCCTTGAAGACATTCAACGTCCTGGCCTCCACTGCGCTCCGTGGCAATGAATTCCACAGGCCCACCACTCTCTGGCTGAAGAAATGTCTCCTCATTTCCGTTCTCAATTGACCCCCTCTAATTCTAAGGCTGTGCTCACGGGTCCTAGTATCCCCAGCTAACGGAAACAACTTCCCAGCGTCCACCCTTTCTAAGCCATGCATTATCTTGTCAGTTTCTATTAGATTTCCCCTCAACCTTCTAAACTCTAATGAATACAATCCCAGGATCCTCAGCCGTTCATCGTATGTTAGGCCTACCATTCCAGGGATCATCCATGTGAATCTCCGCTGGACACGCTCCAGTGCCTGTATGTCCTTCCTGAGGTGTGGGACCCAAAATTGGACACAGTATTCTAAATGGGGCCTAACTAGACCTTTATAAAGTCTCAGAAGCACATTGCTGCTTTTATATTCCAACCCTCTTGAGACAAATGACAACATTCCATTCGCTTTCTTAATCACAGACTCAACCTGCAAGTTAACCTTTAGAGAATCCTGGACTAGCACTCCCAGATCCCTTTGTACTTTGGCTTTATGAATTTTCTCACTGTTCAGAAAATAGTCCATGCCTGTATTCTTTTTTCCAAAGTGCAAGACCTCACATTTGCTCACGTTGAATTTCATCAGCCATTTCCTGGACCACTCTCCTAAACTGTCTAAATCATTCTGCAGCCTCCCCACCTCCTCCGTACTACCTGCCTGTCCACCCAACTTCGTATCATTGGCAAACTTCGCCAGAATGCCCCCAGTCCCTTCATCCAGATCATTAATATATAAAGTGAACAGCTGCGACCCCAACACTGAACCCTGCGGGACACCACTTGTCACTGGTTGCCATTCCGAAAAAGAGCCTTTTATCCCAACTCTCTGCCTTCTGTCAGACAGCCAATCCTCAATCCATGCCAGTAACTCACCTCGAACACCATGGGCCCTCACCTTACTCAGCAGCCTCCCATGAGGCACCTTATCAAAGGCCTTTTGGGAGTCTAGATAGATAGATAACATCCACTGGGTTTCCCTGGTCTAACCTACTTGTTACCTCTTCAAAGAATTCTAACGGGTTTGTCAGACACGACCTCCCCTTACTAAATCCATGCTGACTTGTTCTAATCCGACCCTGCACTTCCAAGAATTTAGAAATCTCATCCTTAATGATGGATCCTCGAATTTTACCAACAACTTAGGTTAGGCTAATCGGCCTATAATTTTCCATCTATTGTCTTGATCCTTTCTTAAACAACGGGGTTACAACAGCGATTTTCCAATCATCTGGGACTTCCCCTGACTCCAGTGACTTTTGAAAGTCCGCTATTTCCTCAGCCACCTCCCTCAGAACTCTAGGATGTAGCCCATCGGGGCCAGGGGATTTATCAATTTTTCGACCTTTTAGCTTTCTTAGCACTTTCTCTTTTGTAATGCCTACCATACTCAACTCTGCCCCCTGACTCTCCTTAATTGTTGGGATATTACTCATGTCTTCCACTGTGAAGACTGACGCAAAATACTTATTAAGTTCTTCAGCTATTTCCTTATCTCCCTTCACTAGCCTTCCAGCATCAATTTGGAGCGGCCCAATGTCTACTTTTGCCTCTCGTTTGTTTCTTATGTACTGAAAGAAACTTTTACTATCATTTCTAATATTACTGGCTAGCCTACCCTCATATTTGATCCTCTCCTTCCTTATTTCTCTCTTTGTTATCCTCTGTTTGTTCCTGTACCCTTCCCAATCTTCTGATTTCCCAGTGCTCTTGGCCACTATATAGGCTGTCTCTTTTCCTTTGATATATTTCTTGATTTCCTTTAGTCAGCCATGGCTGTCTAATCCTCCCCCGGATAATTTTTCTTTTCTTTGGGATGAACCTCTGTATTGTGTCCTCAATTACACCCAGAAACTCCTGCCATTGTTGCTCTACTGTCTTCCCCACTAGGCTCTGCTTCCAGTCGATTTTCGTCAGTTCCTCTCTCATGCCTCTGTAATTACCTTTATTTACCTGTAACACCATTACATCCGATTTTGCCTTCTCTCTTTCAAACCGCAGACTGAACTCTACCATATTATGATCGCTGCCTCCTAAGTGTTCCCTTACTTTGAGGTCTTTTATAAAGTCTAGCTCATTACATAGCATATTGTCATTACACTGAAGGGTGTGGGATATTGTTGTTACACTGATGGGGTGTGGGATATTGTTGTTACACTGACGGGGTGTGGGATATTGTCATTTCAGTGAGGGGGTGTGGGATATCGTCATTACACTGAGGGGGGGATATTGTCATTACATTGAGGGTGTGGGATATTGTCATTACACTGAGGGGTGTGAGATATCATCATTACGCTGAGTGGGGTGGGATACTGTCATTACACTGAGGTGTGAGGGATATTGTCATTACACTGAGCGGGGTGTTATATTGCCATTACACTGAGGGGATTGGGATATTGTCTTTACACTCAGGGATGTGGGATATTTTCATTACACTGAGGGAGGTGGGATATTGTCATTACACTGAGGGGGGGAATATTGTCATTACACTGAGGGGGGGGTATTGTTATTAAACCGAGGGGTGCTGGGATATGTTCATTACACTGAATGGGGGTGGGATATTGTCATTACAGTGAGGGGGTGTGGGATATTGTCATTACACTGAGGGGGGTGGGATATTGTCATTACGCTGAGGCATGTGGGATATCATCATTACACTGAGGGGGTGTGGGATATCGTCATTACACTGAGGGTTGTGTGAGATATTGTCATTACACTGAGGGGGGTGTGGGATATTGTCATTTCATTGAGGGGTATGTGGGTTGTGGTCTTTACTCTAAAGTTGTATGGGCATTCTTTATTTTACTTTATTTTTGATTGTGGACTGAATTGGAACAAACAATATCTTACAACAAAGGTGCAAGGAAGGGGTGGTATACTTTTAAAACACAAGTTACTGAAACTCATGATGTGTTGTGTTTACACTGCATTGTTCAAGCAGTGGGGGAGCATGTTTATGGACTACACCACTCCTGGGCTCTGTCTAGAAAGTCAGTTTTTGCCAGCAACAGGTTGCTGATTGGTTTGTGAAGTTGTGACCAGTTGTGGATGCCAAAAGACAACAGAGTGACAACAACTAGCTGATTGCCTCGTGGGTACTTGAAGCTTGTGGGTGTGAACAATATGGCCAGAAGTCCTTGGACTCCTGAAAAGGCAGGTAGTGTATCTCTCCAATAAAATACCTTAAGCTTGAAGAAGGCCAATTTATTTTCTCCCACCTGTTGCTCTAACGTGTTGCCTTTTAACCACTAAATCAGAGAATTTATTATTTTTGAAATGATTGCTCTGTGCCTCCTTTGAAGAAGTGAAGAAAACCTGAAGGAAAAAAATCAGACAACTGAAGGACTTCAGCATCTGAAGGAGCATGTGATCAAATCTGGATGACTAGAGATAAAAGGTACTGCAGATGCTGGAGAATCCGAGATAACAAGCATGGGGCTGGATGAACACAGCAGGCCAAGCAGCATACTTGTCTGCCTCCTCTCCACCTATCCTCTCCTCTATCCATCCTCTATCCGCCTCCCCCTGTCTCCCTATTTATTTCAGAACCCTCTTCCCCTCCCCCATTTCTGATGAAGGGTTTAGGCCCGAAACATCAAGTTTTCCTGCTCCTATGATGCTGGATGACTAGCACTGTTGAACAGCATTCCCGGTTTTTTATTCCTTCACCTTTAACACTTTTTTTTTGTCTATAGATGTGTGTAGGAGGGTTTAAGAATGGGGCTACAGATTTAATAATTAGAGTTATATCTTGGAGGATCATAGTTGTTTTTCTGCAGTTAGAATATTTATTTTGTAATAAATAGTAATTCTTGTGAAGTACAGACACCTAGTCTGTTATTTGTCAACCTGTGGGTATGAGACAGGTAAATCGGGGACTTCGCGCTCTTTGATCACAGTTTTTTCATTTGTGGGCCTTGACTTCCCTCGTGCTGTCCTAGTGAGGTGCGACAGAGTGAGAAATTGTCTTTACAGTGAGGAACTATGTGATATTCTTATTACACTGAGGGGTTATGGAATAACATCATATCAGTGAGAGTTTATGGGACACGGACATTCCAATGGGCATTGTGTGGAATATTGTCATTACATTGAGTGGGGTGGGATATTGTCAGTAATTTTATCCTGTGACTGCAAACATGACTGCACTTAAGTGGGAATTAAATGAATAAATGTTTTGAGCATGTTATTAGTCATCTCCAACGACATCTAAGTTTAACTGGGGTGGCATAAGGGAGTGGTTTGTCATTTTAATGGTGTCATTGGAGCTGTAAGATTTGGATTTCTCCTCTAGCTACAGCACTGAAAGTAGGGTCAGCATTGGCTTGAAGGCACTGTTTGTTGACCAGAGGAAAGGATATTCCTTTCTCCCCCTCCAGACCCTGCACCCCTCTCCTGAATACAAAACACCACTGAGGGTGTGCCAATCTTCCACTTTCTATTGGTATTCCTACCTCCCATATCCATGCCCTGCTCCCAGTGCATTGGTAACTGTACATTCCCCTAAGTAGGCCTTTTGGATGTGGTCATTAATAATATCATTAAAACCTGGAGGACTAGCACTGTTGAACAGCATTCCCAGTTTTTTATTCCTTCATCTATAATCCTATTTTTTTTTGTCTATATATGTGTGTAAGAGGGTTTTAGAATGGGGCTACAGATTTAACAATCGGAGTTATATCTTGGAGGATCACTTTTTTTTGCAGTTAGGGTATTTATTGGTAAACAATAGTAATTCTTGTGAAGTACACAAACCTAGTCTGTTATTTGTCAACCTGTGGGTATGAGACAGGTAAATTGGGGACTTTGTGAGATTTGATTGCAGTTTCTTTTCATTTGTGGGGCTTGATTTCCTGTGTGCTGTCCGAGTGAGGTGTGACAGAGTGAGAAATTGTCTTTATAGTGAGGAGCTATGTGATTTGAACCTGTTTAAATCTAGTAAAATCAGTTGTGTAAGGAAACCAAGAGATAACAGCTCAAATCGGGTGAATTGTTAAAATACGGCTGTCTGCCTATTCTTGATTTTGGTAGATATTGTGTGTAAAATTACTGAAGAAATCTCATTTGGAGAACATTCAGAACAAGCCATGAGGTAGATATTTTTGGAATAAGTGGTACAAGTTCCACACAAGCTCGAACTGATTTGGAAGAGCGTTTATCCCTATCCCAGCTGTCTGTTGTGTTCTGACATAAGCTAATGCCTGTGACAAACCATAACAGTATTCGGTGTTCTACTGATTCTAAATACCTGACTACATATGACCTATTTCATAGGAGGGATGAGCTAAACTGCAAACCATGCCATTTCTCAACATTATTTCTTTTTAACTGCACTTCCCCTCCCTGACCCTGATTGTCTCGCTGTGTGAAACCATGGCTGTTGAACGTGAACTGTTATTTTCCCAAATCAACTTCGTTGTGGCACCATTTCAAATGCCTTCTTGAAATCCAAGTACAGTACATTTGCCGGTTCCTCTATATCCACAGCTCATGTTACTTCTTCAAAGTACAGGAAGTTTCTGATTTACAAACCTCCAACTTACGAATGCAAGTGCTCTTGATGCAATCTCATGCAAAGGTGTCTGCTATAGGACATCAGACTCAATCTGGGCCAGGTTGAACCGATGAAAGTATTGCGCTCAGGAACAAAAACAGAAGTTGCTGGAAAGGCTCAGCAGGTCTGGCAGCATCTGTGAAGAAAAATCAGTCTTTACATTTTGGGTCCAGTGACCCTCAGAATGTCTTGCTCTCTTGGCTATTTGGATGATATTGGAAATAGTTTCGGCCCTATCAGCTGAGTTCCTATTGGGCATGTAGCCACAATGACTGAGCAGACTCTAATACACTAGCTGGTGTGGGTCATGCAAACCGATGAAGACAAAGCAGCCGCTTGATTGGTATCCCAACCACCAATATAAATAGTCACTCCCTCCGACACCAAAGCACAGTGTCACCATCCACAAGAGGCACTCCAGCACTTAACAAGGCACCTTTTTTGCCTAGAAGGACAAGGGCATCACATATATTGGTATGTGAGCATCTTCAAGTTCCCATCAAGACATATATCAAAATCCCAAACAGTGGCTGCTGGAAAATCTCAGCAGGTCTGGCAGCATCTGTGAAGAGAAATCAGAGTTAACGTTTCGGGTCCGGTGACCCTTCCTCAGAACTGATAGTAGCTAGGACAATGTTGGTTTATATGCAGAAGATAGGATGGAGGGGAGGGGTCCAGGGTACATAATAGGTGGGGATAGAACCCAAAGAGAGAGAAGCTATACATCACCCTCACTTGAAACTACATTGCTGTTCTTCCACTGTCACTGGATACAAATTCCGGAAACCCTCCCCAAGTGCACCTTGGGACTAACTGCACCATGTGGCCTGCAGTGGTTCAAGAAGGTAGCTCACCATCATCTTTTCAAGGGCAACTTGGCTTGACCACTAAATGTTGGCATTGTCACTGGCACTCATGTCACATGACTGACTGAAAGAAAAGCCACTGTGGCCATTCAGCTGCTCATTGTGTTTGGCAATGAGGGCGATTGTTGATATAAACCTTGCCTCTGCTTCGAAATACTATCCCATACCTGACCTGAGACTAATTCTCCTCACACAAAGTATCTGGGTATTTCATTTCTAACATCCCTCAAGTGCTTTTACTTAAAATATAATCACATGAATGCTTGAATCTAGAAGAACACATTAAGCAATCCACTGCAAATTTATTTCTGGCTATCAAAAGTACCTCAGATGCATTTTCCCAATGTGCAAGGAAAATACAGGGGTATTGTCGTCAGCCACTTAACATAAATGTGAAACGTGTGAAGGTTGTGTGTAATAGGCATTAACCCATTTGAATTACACTCTTGCCCCTGAGTTGGAAGCACACATTCTGGCCTTGCAGTCCAGTGCAGCCCTGAGGAATCCCCAAGTTCAGTTCTTTGATTTATCACAAGGAAAGCAATGGTCCTTTTAGTGGGAGATCCCACGCCCCCTATTCCACCCCTTATGCTGGGATCCAAAGTAAAACTTCTCGTGGCCCTTAAAAGTATCTGAGAGGCAATTACCAACTTACTTACCTTGAAATGAGTCCAATCAGGACCTGCAGCATTGAAAGATAATAACTGTATGCAGCGATACCAACATTTCTGACTGGAATGGGAAAGGTTGCGATCAACTGAGGGAGTGGGTGAATAAAGGAGAAGAGCCAGTTCATCTCTCACATGGAAGCTTAATGTTCTCCAGCCTGCTGATGGCTAGCTCATTGGTGCCTCTGGCTTTCATTGTATTGCTCGTGGACCTAATTGAATTTGTTCGTTCACCGTGATCATCAACCATGCCTTTGGTGGCACCCCATGTCTCTGAGCAGCCAGTCTGCTCGAACTGTCAAGAAATGATGCCAGGTGTTGGCATACTACGGGACAAAAGTGTGGGAGCTGCCCATGAATCATGCAACTTCCGCACCAAAGTCTTCTTGTGGTGTCATGGCAGCTCCATATCAATAGGATGAAATCCCTAGCGGGTTGAGAGGTAACCCTGGACAGCATGACTGTCTTTTAATTGCCACCTGTATGCTGTCGACAGTGCCCTGTCCCTGTGGAAAGACACCCAGATCTGCAAAGACAAGAGAATTCCCATTCTGGTGCTGTTGAAGGTAAAGTTGACATAATTGCCTACCCTTGCAGAGAAGTTTTGTGCCAGCTCTTTTATACAGGTGTGGGATAGCAATTGAGCAATTTGGCAAATAGCTTCAGCAAAGCCCTAGTATATCCTTAAGGCAACAAAGCGGAGGTCAATGGTGGTTTAGGTGTGAAAAATGTGCCCATTAGCTTCACCTGGCAGTAGGTCTTGTTCTGGAAGATTCTAAATGCGTGCTTGTTGCATGATGAAAGACCCTGTGTCACGTCTGTTTTGAGATGTCTAGAAGGTTTATCATCGGCATACACACGCTATGTGGAGCTGTACCTCTTTACTGATCCCCTGTGTCCTGTGGACTGGGAGGGCTGTGAGGAGGTCACTCAGAAGGTCAACCATGCTCGTGTTGAATAGGGGAGCAGCCCCCAGGGCCCATGCAGTGTACACCTGCTCCTCTTTCTTTGAAGCTCTGTGGACCTGCTGTTTCATTCCTGACAAATATTACTGTAATTAAGCAAGCAACATTTCAAGATTGATGGCCCACTTCCCCTGAGGGGGTTCCTGACTCACAGCCTAATGCATTTCAGGTAAATGTCAATATTGAGTCGCTGGGGATGTCAATGTGGAGATTTGTGCTCTGTAAGGCATTGACAATCTCTCTGTTTTGAAACACACCCCTCTCCACCCATTCTCAAACCTTGCTGCAAATCCAAATTCAACCCAAGAACTCTGTAGAGCACTTAACCTGGAAACATTTGAGCAGTCACCGTATTCTTAGCAATCATGACAGTCTGAATGCCATATTAAAACATAATATCCACTAGCTCCCTGTTCCACATCCCCACCTATCATTATGACTTCACTCTACAATGGTTCTTTGGAGAATGTATTAAATTCATGGAAATTAAGAAATGTGTCTGATATGGAGATGTAATTAAATTCACAGCATGACCTCCAGTAATGATCAAGAAACAATACCAGCAGATTCATCATTTATTACCATAGATCTCGGAAATAGTCCTCATTCAGATTTCTGTATCCCCAACCATTTGCAGGTACCTTTAACACAAAGTTTCTTGTTCCCAGCTGACAGGAACCAAGCTTACTCATCTGAAAGGGGATGGTAGCATACTGGTGTTGCTTCTGGACTAGACATCTGGGAGTATGGACTACAATCTTCTGAAATTTCAAATTCCAAGCAAGCTGCTGAGGGAATTTAAATTGAATTGGTGAAGTCTGCAATATTAGCGTAAGTCTCATCAGCAATGATCATTAAGTTACTCAATTGTTGTAAATGGCCTTCAGTTTCATTGATATCCTTCAGTGGAGGAAACCTGCTGTCTCTAATGGTCTGGCCTACATGGGATTCCAGACCATGGCGATGTTTTTGATGAATTAATTGCCTGCTGAAAGAGCCTCACAAGTCACTGAGTTGTATCAAACCACTGCAGAAAAGTCAAATTACCATGTTGTTGCACTACAGTGATTCAAGTAGTGGCTCACCATCACCTTATTAAGAGCAGTTAAGGATGGGTAGAGCCCACTTCTCATGTCTGGCACCATTTCTTTGCTACGAATCTACGTAACTGGATTCAATTGACTTGTGGCTAATTGCCAGCCTGTCTTTCAACTGCATTATTCTAATTTGTACTGACCTAAAGGAGAATATTGTAGAGGAGAAGACTGAGATACGGGCTATTAGACTTGAAAGGACTGAGGTTAGTAAGGAGGAGGTGTTATCAATCCTAGAAGGTGTGAAGGTAGATAAATCCCCTGGGCCGGATGGGATTTTTCCGAGGATTCTCTGGGAAGCTAGGGAGGAGATGGCTGAGCCTTTGGCCTTGATCTTTGAGTCGTCATTGGCTACAGGTTTAGTACCAGATGACTGGAGGATAGCAAATGTTGTGCCCTTGTTCAAGAAGGGCAGTAGAGATGACCCAGGTAATTATAGACCAGTGAGCCTTACATCTGTTGTAGGAAAAGTTTTGGAAAGGATTATAAGAGATAGGATTTATAATCATCTAGCAAGCAACAATTTGTTTGGAGGTAGTCAACATGGATTCGTCAAGGGCAGGTCGTGTCTCACAAACCTCATTGAGTTTTTTGAGAAGGTGACCAAGCATGTGGATGAGGGTAGGGCAGTTGATGTGGTGTACATGGCCTTCAGTAAAGCCTTTGAGAAGGTTCCACATGGTAGGCTATTGGAGAAAATGCGGAGGCATGGGATTGAGGGAGATTTAGCAGTTTGGATTAGAAACTGGCTTTCTGACAGAAGCCAAAGAGTGGTGGTTGATGGAAAATATTCAGCCTGGAGTCCAGTTACTAGTGGTGTGCCACAAGGATCTGTTTTGGGACCACTGCTGTTTGTCATTTTTATAAATGACTTGGACACAGACATAGGTGGATGGGTTAGTAAGTTTGCAGATGACACTAAAGTCGTTGGAGTGGTGGACAGTGTGGAAGAATGTTGTAGGTTGCAGGGAGACTTGGATAAACTGCAGAATTGTGCTGAAAGGTGGCAAATGGAGTTCGATGCAGATAAATGTGAGGTGATTCACTTTGGGAAGAATAATAGGAAGGCAGAATACTGGGTCAATGGAAAGATTCTTGGTAGTGTGGATGTGCAGAGGGATCTTGGTGTCCAGGTACATAGATCCCTGAAAGTTGCCACCCAGGTTGATAGTGTTGTTAAGAAGGCATACGGTGTATTAGGTTTCATTGGTAGAGGGATTGAGTTTCGGAGCCGTGATGTCATGCTGCAACTGTACAAAACGCTAGTGCGGCCTCACTTGGAATATTGCGTACAGTTCTGGTCACCCCATTACAGGAAGGATGTGGAAGCATTGGAAAAGGTGCAGAGGAGATTTACCAGGATGTTGCCTGGTCTGGAACAAAGGTCTTATGAGGAAAGGCTGAGGGACTTGGGTCTGTTCTCATTGGAGAGAAGAAGGCTAACTGGGGATTTAATAGAGACATACAAAATGATCAGAGGATTAGATAGGGTGGACAGTGAGAGTCTTTTACCTAGGATGATGACATCGGCTTGTATGACGGGTCATAGCTGCAAATTGAGGGGTGATAGATTTAAGACAGATGTCAGAGGCAGATTCTTTACTCAGGGAGTGGTAAGGGCGTGGAATGCCCTGCCTGCCAATGTAGTTAACTCAGCCACATTAGGGGCATTTAAACAGTCCTTGGATAAGCATATGGATGATGATGAGATAGTGTAGGGGGATGGGCTTAGATTAGTTCACAGGTTGGCGCAACATCAAGGGCCGAAGGCCCTGTTCTGCGCTGTATTGTTCTATGTTCTATGGTCTATAGTCCATTGCATATAAATTTCCTCCTCATTCAAAGTGGGAGAGATGTAGAATTGGATGCTATTGAAAAAGCACCCCCCCTTTTACATCACTGTCTGATATCAAAATTAGCCCCATCATGTTGAAATAGAAGTTCATTGGAAAATTTCCTGCTTTCACTTCTTTCTCCCTGAGATCTCACTACCACAGAATTGTTTATGTCACTCAGTTATTGAGTCATAGCATCATGTGGCTTGGAAACAGACCCTTTGGTTCAACTAGTCTATGCAGACCATGTTCCCAAATCAAATTAGTCCCACCTACCTGCATTTGGCCCATACCCCTCCAAACCTTTCCTGTTCGTGTACTTATCCAAATGTCTTTTAAAATTGTAATTGTACCTGCATCCACCACTTCCTTTGGCAGTTCGTTCCTCGTACGAACCACTCTCTGTATAAAAGCAGTTGCCCCGCATATCCTTTTTAAATCTTTCTCATTTCACCTTCAAAATATGCTGCCTAGTTTTGAACACCCCCAGCCGAGGGAAAAGATACCTACCATTCACCTTATCTCTGCCCATCATGATTTTATAAAGCTCTATAACGTCGCCCTCAAGCTCCAATGAAAAATGTCCCAGCGTATCCAGCCTATTATTATAACTTCAACCCTCTAGTCCTGGCAACATCCTGAAAACACTTTTCTCAGCCCACTCCAATTTAATAATATCCTTCCTATAACAGGCCGACCAGGACTGGACACAATATTACAGAAGAGACCTTACCAACATTCTGTACAACCTCAACATGACGTTCCAACTCCTATACTCAAAGGTCTGAGCAATGAAAGCAAGGTGCTAAATGCCTTCCTAACCACCCTGTGTATGGGTGACACAAACTTCAAAGAATTATGCACCTGACCCCGTAGGCCTCTCTATTCTACAACACTACCCAGGGCCCTACCATTAATTGTAAAGTCCTGCCCTTATTTGTTTTACCAAAATGCAATATCTCTCATTTATCCAAATTAAACTCCATCTGCCTCTCCTCGGCTCATTGACCCAATTGATCAAAGCATCTTTGCAAGCTTGGATAATTTCCTTCACTGCCCACTGTACCACCAATTTTGGTGTCATCTGCAAACTTACTTTGTCTCCTAAATTCTCATCCAAATCATGTATATAAATGACAAACAAAAGTTGGCTCAGTACTGATCCTTGTGGAACACTGCTGGTCAAAGGCCTCCAGTCTGAACTATGTTTTATTCCTCTAACGTTCGCACTTTACAGCTTTTTGCATCAACTTAACCTTTACGTCTTGAAGGACATTTTCCATCTGAGAAAGACAGGGTGTGGAAAACCTGTTGCTTAAGTGGGCAAGCATGGAATGTGAAATCAGCAATGTAGGTTTTCCTGTTCTGGTATTTGTATCTTATATCTGCTCCCATTTAATCCCATATTTGTGGTGTCCTGCATTGTGAGCTTTTGGCCTCGAATTAATTTTCCAGCCGCAGAAAGCAGCAGGCTTCTGGCGCAAGATCCGGTGACTTCACATAATTCTCACTTCATAGAAAGTAGCAGAACCGGTTGGTGAAACAGAGGAAGAGTGACAAACTGTATTAGGCTGCAAGGATTATAACAGCAGAGGGGACTTAAAAAAATCTACCTGATTTGTTGCAGAATTTCCAAAATATCTTCCGTTTCTCAATGGGGTCTTTTGTCAAGAAGCTATCCAACCTCCTGAATTTGCTTCCATTATCCTGGGAAACCTGTTTCAGATGATGACCACGCTCATGTGAAAGAGTTAAACCCAGACGGCCTCCTAATCTTGAAGCAATCCCACCAGTTGCAGAATGACAGGCCTTGGTATTAGCAGGGAGGAACGGTGGATGATAGAGAGTGTGTGGTTAAACCAGCAAAGCCAGACAAGTGAAGGGCCAATCAATCATAATGGCTGATTTGGAAATAAAACCATAAGAAATAGGAAAATGAGTAGGCCGTTCGGCCCCTTGAGCCGGCTCCCCCATTCGATGGGAACATAGCTGATCCAACATTCTCACATCCACTTGCCCTGCCCTTTTCCCATCACTCTGGATTCCCTGACTGATCAAGAATCCAGCTCAGTCTTAAATGTACACAGGGACTCTGCCCCTACAGCTCTCTGTGGTAAGGAAATCCAAACACTCACAACCCTCTAAGAGAAGGCATTCCTCCTCAGCTCAGTCTTAAATTGGTGCTGCTTTATCCCGAGACTATGTCCTCTGGTCCTAGACTCTCCCATGAGAGGAAACATCTTCTCAGCATTTACCCTGTCAAGTCTCTAAAGAATACTAAATGTTTCAATGAGATCGCCTCTCATTCTTCCAAACTCCAGTACGTAGAGTCCCAACTTGTTTAGCTTTTGCTCATTATACAATATCTCCATACCAGGGATCACCCCAGTGAATTTTCTCCGAACGACCTCCAATGAAATGATATCATCCTGAAGTAAGGGTCCAAAACCGCTAACAATATTCCAGATGTGGTGTCCCAAGGACCTTGTCCAGTTGCAGTAAGAATCCTCTACCCTTATGCTCCAACCCCCTTGAAATAAGGGACATCATTCTATTAGCCTTCTTGATTACCTGCCGAACCTGTGTGCTAGCTCTCTGTGTTTCATGCATAAGGTTGCCCAAGTCCCTTTGTGTAGCAGTTTTCTGCTTTTTCTCTTCATTTAAATAATAGTGTTTCTGTTCTCCCGTCCAAAATGAGCAATTTCACATTTTCTTGCGTTATGGGATAGAAATTAAACTGGTTCAAAGGGCAGAGTTCTCTGAAATTGGGGCAGTAGTGTAGATACTACCCTTGTCAATGTCACTGACACAAATATTCCATTCACAACGTTGTGTCTTTCACCTTGTTATGTACCTATGATCCGCCAAACTTGCACCCCTCTTTAAAGCAAAAGTAAGTTTAAGCAATAGGTATGGTGACCACTATTTTGAGTGTTCACCTTCCCGTCCACAGAGGGTTACCCATCTCTGCTTAGTGATCCTGATGTTACATTAGACAGGAGTGAGAACATCCTCCACCTAGAACATTGAGTTGCATGTTGCTGAAACGAGAGGCACATTTCTAACTCTCTTTATCTTGCACTCATCAGGACAAATACAGGAATGTCAAATTTCAAACAAGCACAACAACTGATACCAAAGGAGAAACTGACTTTGATTAGCCAAGGCTTTATTATGGAGAAAGCAATTGGGAACTATGGGCTCCCCAAGAGCCTGATGCTTTGCGAATGCAAAGGGGCAAGAGGCAAATATAACAAAATAAAGGAAATGAATAAGTATTAAATGCTACATGAAACCTAACCAACTAAAGCTACCCCTTCTAAATGTACTTAGACCATTATTATTATTGAAATGTGTTGCCTGCGGCCATTAAGTCTGCATCTGTCCCCGTATTCACAACTACTTGTTTCAAACTATTAATCAGCATGACTTTCAGAATATTTCTGCGAGGGAAATGCAAGTACCACATTTATTTGTTACTAACAAATAGACATGTGATGTAATGTGTTAAGTCATAGGACCACTGTTAGTAAATTGTGGAAATTTTCCTTTCAGTTGAAAAGTGCCTTTGAATGTGACTCAATAGCAGGGGAACATTGAAGGGAAGTAAATGATTTAAATAACAGTTGGAATATGAAAATGCAACATGATTTTGTTACTACTGAAATTCTTCACTAGCTAGTGAAAGGTCAATGTCATGGGCTCCAACATTTACTAGAAATGTTGATACATAAGCCAATATTAGAAGCCACAAAAATTCTCTCCAGACATGAGGATGAACTTATTTAATAAGTGTTAAATAGGAGCTGCCTGAATGGGTACGGATGTTTACCATCTTTGTTGGTCACTGTGTGGGATCTTCTGTGATTGTGGACATGTCTTAACCTTGCACGCGTCTTTGCAACATAACCCATATTATCTGCTTAATCTTTTGTGCACAGTTATAAGATACTGGTAAGCAATAAATACATTTGTGGTGTGAAGAATTGAGGCTAGATACTGATGCAAGTATAGCATAGTGTGGCTGAAAGATGGGCTATTGACTTACACACCAGGTATATGTACTAGCAAGATTTTTGGAATGGGTGTCTACATTTACACCCAATCTACTACAATCCAGTCCAAACCCGCACAAACCAGGAATGATCCCAATATAATCATTTTCTTTTCCTCAGTCAACTCATCTAGAGTAGACTATTAAATGAGGCACTCCCCACCATAAGAACTGTAAAATCTACCGGGATTCCCTCTCCCGGCAGTGATTCTCAGATTTGCTGGAAGATGGGAAGTCCACAAGTGAGTGGACATTAGCTGAGAACTGGAATGAATCTTACTAAACTATCCAGATGCTCTCACGTAAGTAACAAGGACACTAGCAAATAGGATTTCTGCAAAGATGGTACTGACATAGATCCAGAAATTTTGACTAAGGTGTTATTATGATGTTAGAAAAGTCAATTTCTTTTCTCCTCATGCTTCCTAGGTCTATCCCAATGGAATACCACTGTACTGTTTCCAGCACATGACAAACTGGGGCTGTTAGCCAGACATGTCCTTCTAATACATTTCACCAATGCTGCAGAGTAACTAATCTGCTGCTGTGGTTGGTTAGCTCTTCTGGTTAGAGTGTGGTGCTAATAATGCCAGGGTCATGGGTTCTATCCCCATACTGACCAAGTCTGTGGCATTCTAGTCACAGGGGTTAGCACTGCTGCCTCGCAGTGCCAGGGACCTGGGTTCCATTTCACCCTTGAGTGACTGTCTGTGTGGAGTTTGCACATTCTCCCCATGTCTGCGTGGGTTCCCTCCAGGTGCTCCGATTTCCTCCCACAGCCCAAAGATGTGCAGGTTAGGTGGATTGCCCATGATAAATTGCCCCCAGTGTTCAGGGATGTGTAAATCAGGGGGATGGGTCTGGGTGGGATGCTCTGACAGTTGGTGTGGACTTGTTGGGCTGAAGGGCCTGTTTCCACACTGTAGGGATTCTATGATGATGATTTCCATGAAGTCCATAGGAGAGGAAAGGGCAATGGTTAAATTCTCTCTTGTTGGAGATGGACATGGACAGACACTTGTGTAACTTGGCTGTTATCAGCCCAAGCTGGGATATTGTTCAGATCTTGCCATATACAGGCATGGACAGCTTTTGCATCTGAAAAACATCCCCATCTTTGATCTCATGGTGAAGGGAAAATCGTTGATGAAGCAACTAAAGGTGGTTAGGGCACTACCCTGAGGAACTCCTACAGAGATGGCCTGAGACAGCAATGAGTGACCCTCAAAAACCATAACCATCTTCCTTTTGTACTAGCTATGACTCCATATAACAGAGACCTTTTCTCCCTGATTCCCATTGACTCTAGAGATAGTAGGGACTGCAGATGCTGGAGAATCTGAGATAACAAGGTGTAGAGCTGGATGAACACAGCAGGCCAAGCAGCATCAGAGGAGCAGGAAAGCTGACGTTTTGGGTCT
>JAHRHZ010000275.1:16120581-16133314 GCA_024137785.1 Ginglymostoma cirratum
AAACGTCAGCTTTCCTGCTCCTCTGATGCTGCTTGGCCTGCTGTGTTCATCCAGCTCTACACCTTGTTATCCGCTTGACTCTAGTCATGCAAAGGCTCTTTGAAGTCATACTCAGTTAAATACTGCCTTGGTATCAACTCATCTCTGGAGTCCAGCTATTGTATGTTTGGACCAAAGTTATAATGGAGTCAGGAGCTGCGTGGTCCCGGTGGAACCCAAACTGAGCATCGGTGAGCAGAAAATTCATTTGCAAATGCCACTTGTTAGCACTGTCAAGGATCCCTCCCATCAGTTGCTGATGACCAAGAGAAGGCTGATGGGTAGTAATTGAATTTATTCAGCTTTGTGTCTTTGGGACATATCCAAGCAATTTTCCACTTTGTTAGGTAGATGCCAATTTTGACCCTCAACTTTTGCCAAAAATACTAAGTCTTGTTTTTTAAAAATCGCATGTCGTTGGTAGACCCCTGAGGTTTGTTTGCCAAAGTTTTTAATTGTTCATAAATATTGAGGTATTTTTTTGTTGGGGTTGGCGAGATCAGTCAACTGATGCTTTTGTTCTTTTCTCAATGAAACTGTGTGATATAGACAGCCCGAGGCTGCCAAGCTCAGCTGAATTCAGCACCATGGTCAGCAGCAATTGACACTGGACAACTCTTGGCAGTGCCTAAGAAGTCATGGATTTTAGCTCGGGACACTTCTTCAGAAAGGCAGGAGGGGGAAGGGAGCTCTGAAGTAAATAGAGAGGGAAGTTGGAGTTGGAGAAGGTAGGCGGGATGGTGATAGAGGGGTGCAGGTAGGCAGTGGTGGGGATTAGTCAGTGAGGTGGGAGGAGTGGCTGGGGGGACAGAAGATGGACAGGTTGTGTCAGGTCAAGGAGGCGCGGATGAGAGGGAGGGTTGGTCATGGGATGGGGCCAGCGGTGGGGAGATTTTGAAACTGGTGAATACAACATTACAACCATTGGGTTGTAGGCTCCCGAGATGGAATATGAGGTGCTGCTCCTCCAGTTTGTGGGTGGTATCATTGTGACACTGGAGGAGGCCCAGGATGGACATGTCACCCAGGGAGTGGGATGGGGAGTTGAAATGGTTTGCGATCGGAAGGTGTAGTCATTTGTCATGTACAGAGTGCAAGTGCTCTACAAAGCAGTCTCTGAGCCTCCGCTTGGCCTCACTGATGTAGAGGAGGCCACATCGGGAGCAGCGGATACAATAGACCACATGGCGGATGTGCTGGTGAACTTCTATGTGATGTGAAAGGTTTGTTTGTTGCTTTGGAAGGAGGTGAGGGGGGAGGTGTAGGGGCAGGTGTAGCACCTCCTGCGATTGCAGGGAAAGGTGTCGGGGTGGTGGGTCTGGTGGGGAGTGTGGAGCGCACAAGGGAGTTGAGGAAAGAGCGGTCCCTATGGAAGGCAGATAGGGTGGGGAGGGAAATATGTCTTTCGTAGTGGGGTCAGATTGCAAGTGGTGGAAGTGGCGGAGAATGATACTTTGAATACGGAGGTTAATGGGGTGATACATGAGGATGAGGGGGATTCTGTCTTTGTTTTTGTTGTGGGGAGGGAACGTGAGGGCAGAGGTGTGGGAAACGCAAGAGATGTGATTGAGAGCATTTTCGACCACTGAAAGGTGGATGTTGCAGTCCTTGAAATAAGAGGACATCTGGGATGTTCGGGAGTGGAACGCCTCATCTAGGGAGCAGATGCGGCGGATGCAGAGGAATTGGGAATAGGGAATCATGTTCTTGCAGGAAGGTGGGTGAGAGGAGATGTAGTCTAGGTAGCTGTGGGAGTCGGTGGGCTTGAAATTGATGTCGGTTTCATGGTGGTCACCAGAAATGGAGACAGCGAGGTCCATGAAGGAGAGAGAGATGGTCCAGGTGAACTTGAGGTTGGGACGGAATGTGTTAGTAAAGTTGATGAACTGTTCAAGCTCCTTGTGGGAGCATGAGATGGCGCCGATACGGTCATCAATGTAGAGGAGGAAGAGGTGGGGGATAGGGCCAGTGTTGCTGCTGTGTTCCTCCAGCCCCACACTGTGTTATCTCTGACTCCAGCATCAGCAGTTCTTACTATCTCTGATGGATTTCAGATCCCCTGAAATCATTGCTTACGGAGATGAGGAAGGGCCTGAGGAAGGGTCACTGCATTCTGAGGAAGGGTCACCGGACCCAAAATGTTAGATAACAAGCATGGGGCTGGATGAACACAGCAGGTCAAGCAGCATCATAGGAGCAGGAAAACTTGACGTTTTGGGCCTAAACCCTTCATCAGAAATGCTTTTGGGTTTAGGCCCGAAACGTCAAGTTTTCCTGCTCCTATGATGCTGCTTGACCTGCTGTGTTCATCCAGCCCCATGCTTGTTATCTCGGATTCTCCAGCATCTGCAGTACCTTTTATCTCGGACCCAAAATGTTAACTCTGTTTTTTCCTTCACAAATGTTGCCAGACCTGCTGAGCTTTTCCAGCAAGTTTGTTTTTGTTCCTGATTTACGGCACCCACAGTTCTTTCAGTTTTTATTTACCAAGATGTTGCTGGGTATAGAAAGTTTTAGTTATCAAGAAAGGCTGCATATGCTGGGACATTTTTTCACTATAGCATAGGAAGTTGAGGGTTGACCTTACAGAAGTTAATAAAATTATAAGTGGTATAAATAGGGTTAATGGCAAGTGTCTTAACCCTAGGGTGGAGGATTTAATGACTAGGGGGCACATTTTTAAGGTGAGAGGAGAGAGATTTAAAAAAAAACATGCAGGAATGATCTTCCTGAGGAAATGGTGGACGTGGGCAAGTTATAATGTTTAAAAGACATTTGGATAATGACATGAATAGGAAAGATTTGGAGAGCTATGAGCTAGGAGCAGGTAGGTGGGATTAGTTTTGTTTGGGATTATGTCTGACATGGACTGGTTGGACCAAAGGGCCTGTTTCCAAGATGTATGACTCTATGAGTAAGTCATTTGGAGGCAATCTGAGAAATTTTTTTTCACTCAGAGGTGATAGAAATATGGAACGCACTGCTTGAGAGGGTGGTGGAGGCAGGTACTCTCTCAATATTTAAGAAGCATCTGGATGAGCACTTAAAATGCAAGGGCAGAGTAGGCTATAGAGCAAATGCAGATAAATTGGATTAGCATAGTTTGGTGTTGTTGGTCAGCAAAGGGCCAAAAAGCATGTTTCTATGATGGAACCATTATCTCTCTATCACTCTATCTCCTGAAGCTGCCTAAGAGGACACAGTTTTATAAAAGATGAGTGTGTCCAGTAGCATCAGAGACATGGAAGTACAGGCAGTTGACCACAGATGCTGGTTCTTGTACAGAAGATGGCACAGCTTCCATTTTAAGTGTAAGGACGCCTTCTAATGCACGCCTGGATCTTCCCCAGACTTGTGCTTTTTCAGGAGAATGGGAGGTAATACACTGTGGGGTGCATTCTTCTCAAATGTGTCTCATTTTCATTTTCTTCTTCATCCTCCTGAATGGCAATGGCATTCACATGCTCCCATTGAGAGACCCTCACTGTGAGGGCGGGGAATGTTAACATTCCCCAATGGTCACACATGTCAAAAGCCAGACAGAACTAAACTGTCTCTGCCTTCATCAAAGCAAATCTTAATCACAACACAGAGCTGGGATAATGACTGTTCAAGCTTTTTGGCAGTGTTCAATCTATGAACCTGTCTGCTCCATTTAGCATTTCTAATTCCAACTCACTTTCCTGGAGTATATGCAGTATAAGCTGGGGGAAAGTGATGGTGTAGGGGGCACATCACTGTACTGGAACAGTATAGGGGCAGGCTAATGAGTTGGGGACATGGGTTCAAATCCCACTGTGCCCTTAAGTGAAACATATCTCTAATAAATCTGGGATTTGGAACTTGGCTCATTCATGTTGACCATCATTGTGACGCAGCAATTTTACAATTGCTGAAGAAATCCGTCTGGTTCACTTTTGGGAAGGAAGTCTGCTGTCCTTACCCGGTCCTGCCTACATGTGACTCCAGACCCACAGCAATGTGGGTGACTCTTAACTGCTGTCAGGGCAATTAGAGATGGGCTATAAATGATGGTCTTTCCAGCGGTGCCCTCGTTCCACAAAAGAATTGAAGAAAACCAAAGAATTCGGGGAATAAACACCACAGGTCCTCTTTTGAGTCTGTTTATGTCAGGGGATGCTGAGCAGCCAGATTGGGAAAATACAGGAATAGGAGGAGGTCATTCAGCCGTTCCAGAGTCTTCTGCCATTCAATTAGATTATGGCTCATCTGTACCTTAATACAGTCTAAGCAGCTTAGTTGCATGACGCCCAGTAGCTATGCTCAACAGACATTTGGGATGCTCAATCATGCCAGGAAATTCAGGAGAGGGGTTGAGTTTGATTTTGAGGCAGGAACAGATTGCGCCTCAACTTTTTGGGAAGACAAATTCCTCAGCTCTGACTTAACACCTGAAGAACGGTCAAGAATTTTATGGCCATTTTGTGGTTTTCGATGAAGCCAGTATCCGGTAAGGACAGACAAATAGCAGGCATGACTGAAATCTCACTGAAGTAGTACAGGAAATCTGAAATGACTCCTCACGATGTAGGGGAAATGTAATCATTGATCCTTTCTACAGATGCAGTTTCTTTCATTCAGCACATAATTCAGGTTGAAGGCAATTTGCCCTTGGCTCATGTTCCTGCTGGTATAAACAGAGGATGTACTAAAACACTGACCAACCCACCATCCCATCTCTTAATTGCCTTTCAGAATAAGAGAAAGAGCTGAGTGCCAGAAGACTGAAATAAAAGCACAACATGCTGGTAATGCAATGTAGTTCATTGAGTCACACTTCATGAATGAGGGGTTCATCATTCAAAATAGAGATGTTGGAGAGATCAGGGAGGCAGTGGTGTAATGGTACGTTTGCTGGGTTGTTACTCTAGAGAATCGGGAAATGTTTTGGGAATCCGGGTTTGAATCCTGTCACAGCAGATGGTGGAAGTTGAATTCAATAAGTATCCAGAATTAAGAGTCTAATGCTGACTGTGAAACCATTGTCGATTGTTGAGAAAAACTAATCTAGTTCATTAATGAGTTTAGGTAAGGGTATTGGCATCCTTACCTGGTCTGGCCTGCATGTGACTCCAGACCCATAGCAATGTGGTTGATTCTTAACTGCCTGCTGGGTAATTAGAGATGGGGAATAAATGCTGGCCCAGTCAACAATGCCTTTATCCTGAGAATGAATTTTTTTTTCTGTCAGAGGGTTATGAATCTGTACAATCCTTAATGAAATGGGGCTGTTGAGGCTGGTTATTAGGCATATGTAAGGTTGAAAGAGATAGGTTTTTAACTATTAAAGGAGTCATGGAATATGGGGAAAAGGCAGGAAATGGGAGTTGAGGGTTATCAATCAGATCAGCCATGATCTCACTGAATAGCAGAGCAGGCTCAATGGGCTGAATGGTCTAATTCTGCTCCTCCATCTTATGGTCTTATGAAGGAGGTCATCAAATCCTTACCAGCTGTTTCTGAGATTAATCTAATTCCCTCTCGTCTTTTGCCGCAGCCCTGTAAATATTACCTTGTTCAAAGAATTGTTGTTTCAGAATCTGTTTTCTCTTTCAAGCAGCAGGGTCCAGATCTTAGCAATTCAGCTCTTTCAGTATCTGCTGAGGGAAATAATAGGTTGGTACAATAGATGGAAATCCATCTGCACAATTTCTGAATTTGCATCTCTTATCAAAAACCTTGCAGTGCTGAGGGAATATCTGTACCTCAAATGGGAGCTCTTCTCAAAGATCAATGGACCAGCTGTGGATCTCCAATGTTTTCTCTTCTGATCCAATCGCTTTTGAGACATTTATCGTCATCTTCCATTAGAGATGTCATTCACTGACATGGAGAAAATAGTGCGAAGTATTTCAATTATTCGAAATTATAGTTTCTGGTTAAAATTCAACTATAACCCATGCAACTAGGTGACAGGGAAATATAAATTCTGTTTATATCAATAACTCAATGTTTTAAAAATGTTTAAAGCACATGTATTGTTACAAAAAGAAAGTGAACTCTGTAATTCACAGCTACAAGAGTTGGCCCATCATGTGAGATGGCTCCATTTTCCTGGCCTCAACAATCTTTTCTTTTGCGAAAACTCAGAGTAAAAGTCACATCCCCACCTCCTGCATTCTTTTCGGATACAATGTGATGTATTCACATTTGTAGCTCAATTATCCACCTCACAAATAGATGGGGGGGGGAGGCAGCAGAAGGACTTGGATAGTCTCGGAGAATGGGCAAAGAAGTGGCAGATGGAATATTGTGGGGAAGTGTTAGGTTATGTGCTTTGGTGGCATGAAAAGAGGCATGAACTGCTTTCTAAATGGGGAAAGGCTTCAGAAATCAGAAGCACAAAGGGGCTTACAGGTCCTAGCCCAGGATCCTCTTAAGGTTTGCAAGCAGGTTCAGTCAGTAGTTAGGAAGGCGAGTGCAATTTTAATGTTTATTTGAGGAGGGCTGGAATACAAGAGCAGAGATGTACTGCTGAGGCTGTATAAGGCTGTGGTCAGACTGCATTTAGAATATATTGACTAGTCTTGGATCCCATATCTAAGGAAGGCTGTGCTGGCCGTGGAGGGGACCCAGAGGAGGCTTACAAGAATGATCTTGATTTGAAGGGCTTGTTGTATGAAGAGTGGTTGAAGACGGAGACAGAGACAGATAGATTCTTTGATTAGTAAAGGGACAAGTATTACTGGAGAAGGCAAGAAAATGGGAATGAGAAACATATCAGCCATGATTCATTGGTGGAGCAGATTCAATGGACCAAATAGCCTAATTCCACTCCACTATCTTTTGTTCTTACATTTACTGGTGTCTTACGGCCATATGCAAGAGATCAAACAAAGGTGCGTCACTCTTTGCAATGGTGCTGATAACATTTCAAAATGGCAGTCACACACACCCACACTGATGGTCCACTTTTGTATTCAATGTGTAAATTGATTCCATTTTTGGAGGGATTTTTCAAGGCTTCTGAAGTTGACTTGTAAGCTGACATCTAGAGTAAATAGAGACTGAAGTAAACATAGGCTGCTATTCCCTTGGCATTTCTGATTTATATTATGGAGTTTACAATTTTGTCATGCTCTGTTTTATTAGACTATAGTGGGCACTGGTAATTAGTATTCTACAGTCCACAAACAGATAATGATCCCTCCATATAAGGATTAATGGTTATGGTCTAACTATTAATATTTACTGAATGTCAATTACTCAACATTGGGAAATTAAACCGTCAGCAGATCTTACAGTATTCTGTTTTCCCTGTGGTGATTTTTCTTTGGTTTGTTTTTATGTGATGTGAGAGCTCTCCCAGTTTAACAATGTGGCAGATTAAAACAGGATACAAAGAACAGCCTCATCTGACACTTTCCTTCTGATTTTCACTTCCACAATCTTCAAATTTAGCCTAAAATCAGAATTAAGCCCCCAACTCTGTATAGTCCAAGGACAAAAATCTTTTGAAGCTCAAGGAGGCTCTATGAATCTTGCTGTTCCCATTTTTACCACAGCGATTCCCTGATGCTAAGCTACTGCTGGTCTGGATGATCCAAAGGACATTCATGGGTCTCTTGTAAAGAGACTCAATAATTTATCCATGCCTCCTATTAGCGCACCTGTATGCATACTGTTCCAAAATTATTCCCTGTCTACTCTTGCAGAGTTCTTTTGGGACAGTTGAATTTCAAGTGCATTCAAATTGCAAATGACCTTCCCTGCGGAACAGTTTATCAGGATGAAAACTGTGAAAGATGAATGTAACACATAGCTACACAAAAAAGAAGTTATAAATACCCACCATTTTATTATATACAGCTAGGAGTCGAGTGTTAACACACTTTCTCATTACTTGAGGTGATATTGACTTTACCTACCATATTAATTTCTGTAATGACTTGACCCAGGGGCCATAAACAACAAATAGTGGGCAAAAAATCCAATAAAGAACTCAGGAGAAGTTAGACAATATTAAGAATGTAGTACAATTAGGGAGACATTAGATATGTACAAGATGGCGAAAAGAGTAGAAGAATATGTTGATGTGGCTCACCGAGACAGGAGTCACAAACATTGGGCTCAATGGCTTGTCTCAACGCTGTAACTTCTATATATTTCTATCTAATTCCAATCCCTCCAAGGTTCATCTTTCCCTACATCTGTACGCTCCTTCAACATTCCCAATTGTGTGAAACCCTCTCATTTTGGCTCCTTGAGAATCCAAATTTTACTCAACGATTAAAGAGAGGGAACTGAGGTCTAACTTAACAGGAAGAGAATGCATGTAGACATTAACCTGTAAATAGAGTGGTCTTGCAGAAAGTCCCACAGACTCCAGCGACATTACTTTGGGAGACTAAAGGGATTTGGAACCTAAAACATGGTGCATTATGGCTTCAGCATAAACGGCAAAAAGAGACATCAAAGTGAGTAACAGAGGTGAAGCTCATGGTCAAGTAGAAAAGAGAATTCTATTTTGAAGACGCACCAGGATGTCAGGGACATCGCGGGTACAGCAAAAGGTTGGAGACTAGACCTGAAGACCAGACAGTGGTGAGTACCAACCCAAACAGGCACGCAGTTCAACAGACACAGAAACAGATCCATGGTTCAGGAGAAACATGAAAGCTAAACTATGACTCTTAGGTACGTTGCAGGTAGGCAAGTGCCCACAGAAGTCCCAGGAATGGAAGGCCAGGAAGAGAAGATTTACAAGGTTGCACATCAGGATTAGAAGAGAAAGGCCAGAGAAACAAGGCCAATACATCACATGATATCATGGGAACTATCAAAAACACCGTCTTAGCGAGATAGAGCATTGATCACAATACGGCACTGCATGAAAAAGTATGATGGACATTCAACACATATCAACGTTTGTCAAATTCAATCTATTGAATAGCCAAAGTTTAATGGAGGCCAGGATTCAGGATAGATTCCTTTATTCATGACCTTTATCCTTTAACTGAAAATTGCACTTATGAAGAGTTGATGGATGGATTACTGAACCTGGGAACGGGTCCTGAGGACCACCTGCACTGATGTCCAAATCAGAAGATTAAAGCAGATTGTTTTTTGGTCCCAATGGGATGTTCATTCAGAATTTTATTGAAAATGTCAACATGAGTTTCACAGACTCCCTGTCTGTGTGTGGAAGTGTGGAAGCAGGCCATTTGGCCCATCGAGTCCACATCAAACCTCCAAAGAGGTCCCACCCAGACCAATCTCCCTACCCTATTCCTGTAACCCTGCATTTCCTATGGTTAATCCACCCAGCATGCACATCCCTGGACACTATGGGCAATTTAGCATGGCCAATCCACCTAACCTGCACATCTTTGGACTGTGGGAGGACTCGGAGGAAACCCACACAAGACACAGGGAGAATGTGCAAACTCCATACAGACAGTCACCTGAGGCTGGAATTGAACCCAGGTCCCTGGTGCTGTGAGGCAGCAGTGTTAACTGCTGTGCTGCCCTAAATTTGAAATTTTAAAAGTAAGGAAGCTTAAAGCATGAACATTCATCACCCCCAAACCCATCATCTGGGTTGCACTGGCACTGTCAAAACTTCTCTAAATTCACTATCATTAAAAAAAAGGTTGGTTAATCTGGTTAAAATATAGAAACTTAAAAGCCAGATTTGGCAAGTTGCAATTCCGATGTCAATTCCTAATTAAAATAAGATGTAAAAGGAATATAGGAAGGAAAATAGAATGGGAATTGTTTGATTGTGTAGGTAGATAGGACAGATTGGATCATGGGATTTCAAATGGTAGAATTGCCAGGTTCTGTGTTACTGAATGACAGGACTGCACTGAAACATGTACCTCCATTAACAGGACATAATAATATACACGATTCTAACTGCTAGACTATATTAGCAATACTACTATGGGGAGCAACGCATCTTATTTGCAAAGCAAACGCAAAAAATAATAATTAGCGAAATTCTGAAAGTATGCAGTGCCTGAGTGAGGGATTATTTTAATATAAACTTTCATCAGAACTGATTAATATCTTTAGTGGATTGTAAAATTGAATATAGATTTCAGTTGGTGTTTAGAAATGCTTTGCAATGATTAAAAAATGACTCAACTTTGACCATCAGCATGTTTGAAGGGAAAATTTAATTATTTGCACATCTCAGAGATATCATGGACTGAAGAACTCCCAACTCGTTGAAATGCTACGGATTACTTTATCACATTGTACATAATTGCACAATCTCAACATACGCGAACAAAATAATTCAATTTTAGAATTGCAATATTGCACCAATATTTTGTTCAAAATGATAATGGTAAAATCCCAACTGCCCAAGAGCATGGTGCATAATTGACGAAATAATGGTTGTAGCTAAGATAGAAAAGTAGCAATAAGCTGTCCCTCACTTTCAGTGGTAAGTATATAACTTTGATTATGTTCATGGAAGAATCTGACTCTTAATTAATTGACAGAGAAACCAGGTTCAGCAAATAGTTTCCATGATTGCTTACTTAGGTTTCAAAGCCCATTCTCCACTTTAGGTTTGATTAAAACAAAAGAACAGAATACTTTCTAAACAGTGAAAAAGCCAGAAACAGTAGACCAGAATTCTAAGAGAGATTTAGGAGTCCACGTATATAAACCATTTAAGTGTTATGACTGGGTATTGAAAATAATCAAACAGATACATGCAATGCTAGCCTCTATATCTGGAAGATTAGAATACAAAGGGGTAGAAATCATCTTAAAGTGTACAATGCCACCATTAAAGCAGGACCTGGCTTTCTGGGACCAGTTCTGGGCTTTAAAACTTAAGAAGGAAGTAATGGAGGAAGTGCAGCATTCATTCAGTAGAATTATACCTGAACTCTAAGAATTAAACTACGAGGAGAGTTGATAAAATCTGGAGTTATATTCCCTGGTGTCTATAAAGTTAAGGTATAACATGATCAAAGTTTTCAAAATATCAAGGGGATCAGGTGATGCTGATAGAGAGGGATTGTTTCTGCTAGTTAGAGAATTTAGGAGAAATCCAGATGCTGGAAATCTGAAGTAATAACAGAAAATGCTGGAGAAACTCCACAGATCTGACTGCTTCGGTGGAGAGAGAAACAGAGTTTCAAGTCCAATGTGACTCTCCTTCAGAACAACACAACAGTCACATCTACTCAAAAGGTTGACCCTGTTTCTCTGTCCTCAGATTGGGGGCTTAGAGTCATAGAGACACGCAGCACAGAAACTGACACTTTGGTTCAACTTGTCCATGCTGACCAAGTTTCCCAAACTAAACTAGTCCCACTTGCCTGCATTTGGCCCTTATCCCCCTAAACCTTTCCCATTCATGTACCTGTCCAAGTGTCTTTTAAATGTTGAATCTGCATCTACCACTTGCTCTGGCAGTTCATTCCACATATGAACCGCCCTCTGTGTGAAAAAGAGATAGCAAGGACTGCAGATGCTGGAGTCAGAGATGACACAGTGTGGAGCTGGAGGAACACACTAGGTCAGGCAGCATCAGAGGAGCAGGAAAGCTGACGTTTCGGGTCCCTTTTAAATCTGTCTCCTCTCATCTTAGAAATATACCCCCTAGTTTAGAACTCTCTTACCCTAGGAAAAAGACCTTTGCTATTCACCTTATCTCTGCCCCTCGTGATTTTATAAACCTTGCTAAGGTCAACCCTCAACCTCCTACGCTCCAGTGAAAAAGTCCTAATCTATCCATTCTCTCCTTACAACTCAAATCCTCCAGTCCTGCAACACCCTGATAAATCTTTTCTGAACCCTGTCCAATCTAATAATACCCTTCCTATAGCCAGGTGACCAGAAGTATACACAGTACCCGAACAGAGGCATTACCAATGTCCTGTACAACCACAACTTGCCTCCATAATTACGTGTCTTGATGTCTGGACATTCTCCAGCTTTTTATTATGGAGTTGAAATGTTTTGAGCTCTCAAGCCAGCACTCTGGCCTGGACTTTTATATTATCGAAAATATTTGAGTGATTCCAGCCCCATTAAGTGCCATATTATAGAGGCCACACTGTGACAGCAAGCTATAAGGCGCATCAGTACACTTTGCATTTCTATCCCAAATATCCCTCATTTCATACAAGTTAAAAAAAAAGCGTTGCAGGTATTGTGATGTACATTTTTATTTACCCGAGTTTCCCAATATATGCGCAGCTGCTCTGAGAGAGGAAAGTTTGCAAGCCATAGTGTCTTACCCAGTGTTTCGGCTTTGACCTGTTTCTTTGTTCATTTTTTGTTTCTCTTAGTTGCTTGTAGCAGCTTACCCTGCTCTGAACATTTCTGTCTCTCTCCAGTGGCTGCTGAACTTGTTTCTTTATGGCTCATCAACACTCAGTCTCAGCTTCCCTTCTGGCGCCATGCTTCAGGCGCACAGTATAACCATTTGGGCTCTACCGTGACTTCATTGTAACTGGCTGCACGAGGCCAGTCCCTAGCAGATTTTCTATTATTAAAACAGCCATTGGTACAGATTGCATTTCTATCTAATACACTGGGACTAGGGAGTTGTTTGTAAAAAAAAAAAGAATAGAGCCAGTTAAATTTAAATTAGGCAATACATTTCCACAGGCTTGGAGACAGTAAGTACTGCAGATGCTGGAAGCTAGAGTCAATAAATGAGGAACTGGAAAAGCACAGCAGGTCAGACAGCATCCGAGGAGCA
>JAHRHZ010000275.1:16133714-16157627 GCA_024137785.1 Ginglymostoma cirratum
ACCAGCCCAGCTCATCTCCACCTCCCTAACCGGTTTTTCCTCTCACCCCAAGCCACACCCCCATCTCCTATCTACTAACATCATCCCGCCCCCTTGACCTGTCCGTCCTCCCTGGACTGACCTATCTCCTCCCTACCCCCCTACCTACACTCACCTTTACTGGCTCCATCCCCGCCTCTTCGACTTGTCTGCCTCCTCTCCACCTATCCTCTCCTCTATCCATCCTCTATCCACCTCCCCCTCTCTCCCTATTTATTTCAGAACCCTCTTCCCCTCCCCCATTTCTGATGAAGGGTTTAGGCCCGAAACGTCGAGTTTTCCTGCTCCTATGATGCTGCTTGACCTGCTGTGTTCATCCAGCCCCCCTACCTACACTCACCTTTACTGGCTCCATCCCCGCCTCTTCGACTTGTCTGCCTCCTCTCCACCTATCCTCTCCTCTATCCATCCTCTATCCACCTCCCCCTGTCTCCCTATTTATTTCAGAACCCTCTTCCCCTCCCCCATTTCTGATGAAGGGTTTAGGCCCGAAACGTCAAGTTTTCCTGCTCCTATGATGCTGCTTGACCTGCTGTGTTCATCCAGCCCCATGCTTGTTATCCCTAGTCCCAGTGTATCAGATAGAAATGCAATCTGTACCAATGGCTGTTTTAATAATAGGACATCTGCTAGGGACTGGCCTCGTGCAGCCAGTTACAATGAAGTCACGGTAGAGGCCAAATGGTTATACTGTGAGCCTGCATCATGGCTGTGCTTTTCCAGCTCCTCATCTACTGACTTTTTGGAAAGTTGGGAGAGGTTTGGAACTCTCTTCGGCAAACAGCAGTTAATGCAAGGCCAATGTTTCTGAGCCAGATTTGACTCTAATTCATGTGATTTCTTTCTCAGTCATTCCTCTCATGTTTCCTCATGCTTCAGGTCTCATTGGTCGTGTACATAGTCTGTTTACCCATTGTCCCCCTCGGCCCCATGGCCATTACTGCACTGCTGTCAGCAAATTGGAGAGCAAAATGCTTCCAAAAGGAAGATTCATTCCATTAAATGCCCACTCCAAAAAATCGTAGGCCAATGAATTTTTGTTAAAATGATTTCAAACGTAACAATTAACAAATCTCTCAAGAATCCTTTGGTGCTGACAGTACAGATACTGGCTGTTATACAGAAGCAGGTTTCTACAGAGAGGGAACTGAGTGGGGACTGTTGGGTGTGGACAGGTTGAATAGAAGGCAGCTGCTCCTGTAATTCAAAGAGTCAACAGCGAAGTGGCATAATTTTAAGGTGAAATGCAGGAGGCTTAGAGGGGATTTGAAGAAACATTTTTTCACCTAGTGGGTTGTGGGAATCTGGATTGTGCCGCCAGCGAGAATAGCCGAGGCGGGAAACCTTACAACATTTAAAAAGTACTTGGATGAACACTTGTCATAATATTGAAGGGTCTGGGGCAAGTGCTGGAAAGTGGAACTAATATAAATTTAGAGTGATTTTGCCAGTGTTGACTTGATGGGCCAAAAGGCCTCTTCTGTACTGTATGATTCTACAAAAGGTTCTTGATCAAGCAACCTTTTCTCAGCTTGTGTAACATGAGTACTTATAGATTATTTAATGGAACTTACTGAACACTTCATCTTGTACGTTAATGCAAATAGTTTGAAGAAATGAGCTAAAATTGCATGGTACACTGTGCAATAAATTACTGTCGTCCTGTCATATTTTTATGTTAATTTCAGGTCCTAGCAGACTTGTTGGTGTTTGTCATCATGCAATTACACTGATACCTTCAAACAGCAGTTAGAGCCATGTGCTGGAGTTCTGTCACCTAGTTTACAATCTTCCAAGTCAATGCTAGCAATGAGTTAATTTGAGAATATTTCATTAAAGATGGCACTCTATCATTTTCTGATGGCAAGATACAAACTGCAAGGTGACCTTTAAATCTGTTCAGCCAAGTGGAGTGGTTTGGGAGATTAGGTGTTAAATGTTCTGCATCTGGAGAGTTAGGTAATCTTTTGCAAATATTGACGTGTTCTATCGTTGACGTTATCATCAAGTATTATATGAATTACTTTTGTAAAGGAAAGAAAAGTGCTGGAAATCTGAAATAAAAGTAACAAACGCTCAGCGGGTCAGGCAGCATCAGTGGAGAGAGAAAAGTGAGTTATTGTTTCAGGCCATGCTAGTATAGGCACAGTGAAAAGGGCAGCTATCACTCCGACAGGGTTAGGACATCTTGTGGTGTTAATGATAGCCAACCTCTAAACCTTCATCCCTGTAGCTGCAGCTAAAACCACATTCGCTCACATTGCTGACGATGAGAAGTGAACATTAATTTACAAATGTGAGGAGGTATTTGCATCAAAGCGATAACTATGCCACCGATGAGTTCCCATGATGTTTGCCTTTTTCCTTACCCTTCCACTAGATCTAGGTGCTGCCCCTTGGTTTGCAGCTGGGCTGGAGGAAGCCTGCCCCCATAGTGGAGCGTGTTGGATTTATAGTTTGGGTCATGTAACCTTGGGGCCATTTGTAACTAGACGACACAGACCTGCTGAGCGTACCCTGCCCAGATGCTGGTTCACCCTCTCTGGGTCAAATTCCCACAGGACTGATCCCTTGTTGCCTTGTTGTTGACATTGAGCATGATGGCTACAGAGATGGGGCACAAGTCTGTGTGGAAATCCAGCAGACCCTGAGAGCCCAAGACCTGGTTGTTTATGGCAGCTGTCACCCTGCCCATGGAGATAACAAGAAGCTTGCATGCCCGATAACAGCCTGGTACTACCAGCTGTTGGTGGACCTCTTCTAATTTTTGAGTCGCTTGGCCCAGAACCTCTGAGAAACCTGCCTGCTCCTCCTGTGTCCACCTGTACACTCATATGAAGTTACTAAAGGCTGGCACCACGGGGCCACCTTCTATCTGGAGCTGAGCAGATGCCAGGTCTCTGGCACTCCTCCAAGCCCATAGACATTTCTCCCTCGGCCAGCTGTGAAGACTAGGCAGTGATTTACTCACTGGAAGGTGCACCCACTAAGGTTTCAGTATCTGAGCTGGTGGAGGGTGCAGGAGGCAGCCTTGCTGCTCCATTCACTGAGGGTCCTCAGAGGTTGAGGAAGAGATGATGTCCTGTGGGGTTGCTTTCTCCAGGGAGAAAGCAGGAGACAAGAAAGACAACGAGCTGGGAATTAGGGGCAGAAGCTTGGGGATGCAAAGGATACACTCACGGTACCAGGAATGAGAGGGCAGCATAGGGCTTGACAATGCATTTTATTTGGTTGCCAGGACATGGAGGTTTGAGATTCCCACAAGAGTGATCAGGGTTCCTCCTGCTTAGTCAATGATTATTGGCACAGAGAAATGGATATTAGACACTCAAACTCCTGGCATGGCTCTCTCTCTGCCCTGCTGTTGAGGTTACATCCTGGGATGCGTAATTGAGTGAGACGAAAATGACTAGCTCAACTGCTGGAGGTAGGGAAAGAGGGTCGGGTGTCCAGACAGAGTAAATAGGCAACACAAAAGGCCATGCAGGGTTAGTAGCATGTGGGAAGGGAGTGTGAGGGAGATTGAGTGAGAGAAAATACGACAGTGAGAGCGATAGAGTCTGAATCTTGATGGGTAGTGTGTGCAGTGGCAGAGATTCCCGGCCTCAATCCCCTCACTTCATGGGAAGGCCCAACACTGATAGGTGGTTAATTCAATTGGACTTCCATTGGTTCTCCAACCTGCAGTGTTATGTATCACTGTCAGAAGGTGAGTATACATTTAAGAGACATTCTCGTGATATTATCCTTGTATTACAACATGTGAGCTGATAGTATAAAGGTCCAAGACCCCATCTTAACTTGGGCCATTTGGAGGATCACATGCTCGTGGAAGGATGCTACTTTTTGGAACAGATTTGCTTGGTGTGAGCCCAGACCTGGATATGCCCATGAATGTAATATTTGTATACGTTAATGAATAAATGTCTATTGTATCTTTTGATACCATGTTACCCACATCCTCGTTCCTTCGAAATTGCTAGAAATAAAATTCAGCTGGTCTGGTAGCATCTGCGGAGAGAAAGCATAGTTAAAGTTGCAGGTCCAGTGACCCTTCTTCAGAACTGATGGTAGCTAGGAAAAGATTGGCATATATGCTAGAGATGGGGTGGGGGAGAGGGAAGGGGTAAACAATAGGTGGAGATGGAGCCCAGAGTGAGAGAAAAAAAAGTAGTTGGACAGACAAAATAGAGGGTTAAGGTCAGTCTGGGAGTATGAATAGCTGTTAATGGGGACCATTAGTAACTGACAATGGATTGTTCGTGATAGCAGCCCATGCGACGACAAGGCTTAGTGTTTGGGTGTTAGAGTAAAAACATGACAGAAGGTGCCCGCGCCCTAATATTGTTGATATTGGTTCCAGACGTTCTTCCAGCAATTTCTGTTTTTGTTTCTGATTCCCAGCATCTGCAGTTTTTTTGATAAGCATTATGCATCGGGTTATCCCACTGGAGGCAAAATGCACAACAAACTTAATTGATCCTGTGTCAAATATATTAAATTCCTCCATTGACCTTTAGTTATCCCTCCACCTAGATAATATATTGCTCTAAAATCTCCAAAAGAGAGATTCATTAAATCATTTTTACAAACTTTTGGAAAGCTGGAATATTAACCCCAAATTCTGGGCGTGACACTTTTGGAAGGACGTCAGGTTTTAGAGAGGCTGTAGAGGAGACTTGTGGAATGGTATCAGGTACATAAGTCTTTAGAAGTGTGCATTACATACAGACGGGGTGTTTGAAAGGATGTTTAGCATGCTTGCCTTCATTGCTCAGTCCTTTGAGTAAAATAGTTTGGGAAGTTATGCTGAGCTTGTACAGGACAGTGGTGAGGGCTCTTGTGGAATACTGTGTCCAGTTCTGGTTGCCAAGTTGTAGGAAGGATATTATTAAGATGGAATGTGTTCGGAAGAGATTTGCCAGGATGCTGCCGAATATGGAAGGTTTGAGTTATAAAGAAAAACTTGATAGGCTGGGACTTCTTTCAATGTGCGGGCTAGGTGGATTGGCCATGCTAAATTGCCCATTGTGCTCAGGGATGTGTAGATTAGGTGGGTTATAGGGTGATGGGATCTGGGTGGGATGATCTGAGGTTCGGTGTGGACTTGTCGGGTCAAAGGGCCTGTTTCCAGAGTGTAGGGGTTCTATGAAACTGGAGCATAGGAGGTTGAGAGGTGACCTTATAGAAGTTTATAACATAGTGAGGGGTGTAGATAGAATTAATGGAAATTGTCTTTACCCTGGGATGGGGGATTTCAAGACTAGGGGGCACATTTTAACAGTGAGAGCAGAGAGATTTAGAAAAGACATGGGGGCAACTTTTTTACATAGAGGGAGGTTCGTGGGTGGAATGAACTTCCAAAGGAAATGGTGGATGTAAGTACAATTACAATGTTTAAGAGACATTGGAATATGTATATGAATAGGAAAGGTTTAGAGGGATATGGGCTAGGCGCAGGCAGGTGGGGTTAGTTTGGGATTATGTTTGGCATGGACTGGTTGGACTGAAGGGTCTGTTTCCATGCTATGTGACTTGATGACTATGATTTTGACTCTATGAGGAGGAGACTGGGCAGTTGGGTCTGTTTCACTGGGAACAGAGAACGTTAGTGGGAGATTTAATCGTGTAATTCAAAATTATGACGCTTTTGGCCCACTTTGAGAGGATAACTAAAGCAAAATGGTTTCCAATGGTAGGAACGTTCGTAAACAAAGGAGGCAGATTTGGGAGCAAACTTCAAAAAAAAAGGAAAACCCATGGGAAGGATGAGATTGCTGTTCTTTCCCAGACATGCTGTTCTGATCTGGAATACTCTGGAAGGTTGGTAGGAACAGGATCTACAGTAGTTTTCAATTTGAATTGGATAAGCGTTTGAAAAGATACCGTGAAGATGACAGCAGCCTGGAGGGCCTCAAAATAAAAATGTTTCCTGCAGATATATCAATGCAGAGTTCACTCACAGAGCACACATGCCTGTTTCTCACAATCTTGACACAGCCTCTAGCTTTTAGTTATGTATTTGCTCCTAATTTAATTCTAGATTCTGTATAATAGAATTACTTGTAATTTAAATTATACACAGCAGATGGGTTTAACTCCCATTCATTTATTTCTGATTAATTAGCCTTTTTAATGCACTTTATTTTCATATCTCATTAATTCCTATCTATTATTTATGCACAGCATATTTGTATTTCATGCAGCTCAAACCCTTTTAATGTTGATATTCTGTACATATTAGTTTATTCACCTAGATTGACTGAACTACTGATTATTAATTGACTTACATGTTCCAATTGATTTAAATTGTCCCAGACCCTCTTTCTCTCTGCGCTTCTGCAGCTGTGTTCATTCTCGTGAAAGATTGACTCCAGTTGATTGACTCTCACAGTGTGAAGCTGCAGAAGAGAAAGAGAAATACATAGCTCTATGTGGAAAGAGCAGGGGAGGAAATGGAACTAATGGCTAACTCCTTGATAAACTTCTGCTTAAGCACTAACACTAAACCTTAAGCCCTGAGCACTAAGCATGGAGCTGTTGCAGCCCCTAACTGCATGGCCATTGGTGGGTCAGTTGGGAAGACTGAGACTCTTGTTATCAAGGAAACATCCTCCACTCAATATTTTAACTGTCAGATGAGACTCTTGCTTGTAATGGCCGGTGTCCCGTTTACAACAGTGACGTCTCATTATTACCTATTCTTACCCCTTCTCCTTGCATATTACTACCTTTGCATGTAGAAGAGAGAACATGGATGGTGATAGATCATTGAATCATAGAATCCCTACAGTGTGGAAGTGAGCCATTCTGCCCATTGTATCCATACCAACCCTTCGAAGAGCATCCCATCCAGGCCCATATACTGCACCCTATCCCTGTAACCCTCTCATGGCTGATCCATCTAGCCTGCACACTGGATAATGTAGCATGGCCAATCCACCCTAACCTGTAAGCAGGTTAGAAGCCAGAGCACCTGGTGAAAGCCTGCACAGGCACAAGGAGAACATGCAAACTCCGCACAGACAGTTGCCCGAGGATGGGTTCGAACCTGGGTCCATAATGCTGTGAGGCAGCAGTGCTAACCACTGGACCATCCTGACATGAAAGTTGGAGTGGGTACCTGGTGACACCAGCTCACTGCTTACTTCTCAGCCCCCACTGCTCACTCATTGGGCATGCACCAGCCCCATGCATACCATGGCGCATCTCCGACTCACTTAGAAAAGAGTTCACCACTTCATTTTTGCACTTTGGAGTTCACCATCAGCTTTCATCGCAATGCTGTTGTCAGGTCACTCTGCATGCTGGGGCAGGCTACCATCTTGTATCTGAGCAGGGTGGCATCTTAGCACCCTTAGCAAGTTCTCTTAATGCCCACTCATTTTGCACTTTCTTGGATGCGACAGCATCTCTGCCTTGACTTTTTGCACATTTTCTCTTCATTCAGAGTATTCAGCAGCACACTCCCTCTGTCTCTCCTTACTTTTCAGCACAGGTATAAAACTAGACGACTTATCACATTTGTCTGAATCTCAATCTTAATGACATAGAAACCCATAAGGTCTTGTTAGAGGTCAGTGTGGAGTGGGCAGAGAGAGGGTTTTTCATGGAGAACAGAATCCAGGAATAAGTTATCCACCCAAACAGATTGTACATCTCGGATCTTCTAAGTCAGAAATATTTCAAGGGACGATTGATTGGAAATGTTAAAGATTATATCAAACTCAAAGAAAAAGCTTATGATTTGTTCAAAGACAGGTCCGAAGATTGGAGGGAAAATTTTAAAAAATTGCAAAGAATGTCTGAAACATTAACAAAGAAGGAAAAGTTGGAGTTTGAGGGAAAGCTAGCCTGAAATATAGAAACTGACAGCAAGAGATTCTAGAAATATTTAAAGAAGAAAAACAGTGAAGTAATCATTGGTTCTATTGAAAATGAGACTGGGAAAAGAAGACAGTTCATAGAAAGCAGAAACTTCTGAATTGTGCACCTTCTCAGCCCACTGTCTTTCTCTGCAATAAATTTAACAGTGACTGCTCTCCTGAGTTGCACCATGAAAGGCTTGTTAAAGTCATAGAATCTCTACAGTGTGGAAGCAGACTGTTTGGCCCATCGAGTCCATACTGACCCTCTGAAGAATATCCCACCTAAACAAACCTCCTCAACCTTATCCCTGTAACCATGCATTCCCATGGCTAATCCACCTAGCCTGCACATTGTGGGCAATTTAGCCTGACCAATCCACCCTAACCTACACATCTTTGGACTGTGGGAGGAAGCTGAAGTACCTGGAGGAAACCCACACAGACAATGGGGAGAATGTGCAGACTCCACAAACCCGGGTCTCTGACACTGTGACACAGCAGTGCTAACCGCTGAGCCACTGTGCTGCCCAAGTTGACCAACACGGTGCTAACCATTGCCTAAAGAGATGGAAGGCTGCCACAAACATTGCTACAGAACTAACTCTAAACAATAACTTTGTGAAATACTGAAACCAGCAGAAGATTACATGTACATTAAATGCAAACACAGACACCAACTCTCAGCATCAATACTAAATTCCAACACAAACTCTGAACAGTACCTCTAGAACTAACATAACCATGACACAAATATAACGCACAAGACTCTAATGACACTAACTTTGCACAAAACAAAAATGCAATGTGTACGTTAAAAAGAAATTGGTCCTAATTTTAGGAACTTCTTGTTTCTGCAACACTGCTTGAATGCCATATTTGTTCTGGAAATCTGCCTCAAGATAGTTTCTCAGTTAAAGCCATTTTTAAAACTGCAACATGTGGATTGGCGAGAGACTGGGAAATATTTCCAAACCGAGGTAATTACTCATGGAAGGAGGTCGTCTTTGAAATGTGTGACTCTGTAATGTTTTTCCCTGGTAAAGAATTCTGTCAAACAGAATGGCCGAACCAAAAGGATTAATATCCTGCCTGTCCTCCCAGACGGCACAAGATAACAAATGCCTCTTCGAGCTCTCCAATCACTCCTCCAGATTATGCCTGGGGTAAACTGCCTGTAACATTGAGGCTTATCAGCTCACCAAAGGAACTCATGTAAATAAACAAGTGCTTTTTTTTTAGCTGGGCAGTTTCTTACATGTTGTAATCATAAAATTGTCTTGCTGCTCTCAGCATGACAACCTGCCAACAAATTTTAAGATTTATTTTATTGTTGAGACTGCTGCTAGCTTTGTTATAATTGAACCCATTTCTACATCAACTTCCATAATATTTAAAACGTGTCTGCACCTTGACCTTAGTTCCTCTTCACTTCTTCCCCATTAATTTTCATTCCTTTCATACTCCCGTTACATTTTCGTCTCATGCAGGGATGTGCTCCCACAGATGTCAGCTATCATATCGGACTTTAGCCGAGTAGCCATTTTTCATAGTTGAGTCAGAGCAGTGACTCGTGATAGGCTATTCCACAACTGAGGCATTACAACCAAGTCAAGCCAAGTTTTGTGCTCACACACAAAGTATTTGCAACACACTCATGCATTCAGTACACACCCAGATGTACAACACACACATGGACAATACAACACACACATGGACAATACAACACATGCACACAGAACACAGTGTGATATAAAGTATATGATTTGTATATTTACTCAAATCATTTATTTTACAGTTTGGAGTTTAAACTAGTGGAATGGGGCTTTTGGTCCATGTGTCTCAAGGGATAAAAAATTCACTTTGTCAGTCTTTCTGGAGCATTGATTTTAATCCAGTTGGGAGAGCAGGGGATTAGTGCCATCCTTGGAATAATAATAATCTGAGTTTGTTTGTTTCGTGAGAGTTTCATGATTAGAGGAAACATTGAAAGGTGTTCGCTTGCTTTTCATTTAGAAATTGCCTCTTAGCTTAGGAAAAACCATTGATTGAAAAGTTTTTGGGGGCAACTCACAGGACACCTGACTTAGATGTAAAAAACATTTTCTCCTGGAGAAGGGAGTTAATTCAGAACAGTAGGTTGCCTCATGGTGAAGGTTTTAGTTCGAAAATTCTAGACCAGAAATCTTTGGTTTCAACCATGAAGGGATCACTTGAAGTTACTAAAGTTTAAGCTTAGTCATGTGAATAATCAAGGAAAAAAACGACCAAGCTCACAAGAAAGAAACTGTCAATCCAAACTTAGAGTTGTGATAGAGAAGGTAATTCTCTCTTTGATATTTGAGTACTGTAAAGTAATAGCGTTGAGTAGATGGGAATTTGTTTTATAATGTGCTTTGAAATCTTTCAAATTGTGCTACATGCACATGGCTTGGTTTGTTCCGTTTCATGTTTTCTTTTATTAAGTACACTTCTGTTTTGTCATGAAACACAGACTTGCAACGTTGTGTGCTTGTGTTTCAGGTGGGGTTGGGGGTGGGGGTGGGGGCAGGAAAACTGCCTTGTTACGTGAGCAAAAAGATGAAATGAGATCCTGATTCTGTAGACTTGTTCAGTTCTAACGTCATCTGGGATCATACCAACATGCACACACAAAACACACAGTCGAATGTAGCGCCATACCCCATGGTGATTATGGTGAGGGAATATTTAGCTGGCTGGGAGAGTGGAAAAGGAAGCCTCTTTCTTTCTCACCTCCACCCTAATTAGGTGTGAGGGCCCAAGATGGGTTTCCTGCCCCACTGGCAATTGAAACCTTTTAGTGAATAATGAATAGCCACTTAAGGGCCTCTTTCCACTGCTACTTGCATTAATTTAGCAGCAGGTTAGCCATGCAGGGAACACATGACAAGAAAACAGATATGGAGTTACTTGTGGGCTGTTAGAGTGAGGGGTAAGGAAGCACATTATTCAAAGGCACTTATACTGAGGAAGACAGTGGGCCTGCCAAGTGCCACACCCCACCGTTGCTGCCAAACTCTCTCTCCCATGAACTCCCTCCCCCCAACCATGTGACTCTCTTCCTGCCATCACTCAGCTATAGTCTGGGATTCAGCTTATTACTGTACCAGCAATAGCCACCATCTCTCAGAGGCTCCAATAGGGCTCCCAGCTTCCGATTCACCAGCAGCTTTTGGCAGATGGACACCCCCTACCCCCACTGCCATGGTCTTTCATTATAGGAAAGGTTACTGTTCTCTAGTTACAAATAGTGTGCATTTATAATGCCTTTAAATTCTGTCTTAAGCTGCTTCCTGGAGGCACAAGGCAATGATTTTTGGAGGCATGACCGACAAAGTTAGGCCTTAAAGGAAGTGAAGGAGGTGGAGAGATGAGGAAATGTTGAGAGAAGTAGCACCATAGCTGAGGGCCTTGTTTCTGGAGGCCATCTAGCATCAGTGGAATCATCGTTGATTGCTCTTTCCCTGCAGCCTATGTGTCATCCCTTCTAACACCTTGATTACAACAAATTCAGTCTTACTCCAAGACTTGAGTGCACAACTCTAAGCTGATACTCCAGTGAGATGCTGAGGGAATGCCACACTGTCAGAGGTGATGCCTTGAACCAAGGCTCCATCAGCCTAATCATGTGGATCTGAAAGATTCCACAACACTATTCCAAAAAAGAGAAGAATTAGTTTTCCCTATCTGGGGGATGCTTGTGTAGCGATGATGTTTCTGGGTGAGTAATACAAGTGAAGAATCCAGAGTTATGAATTCAAATCCATTCATAGCAACAGGAAGAATTTAAAGTTATTTTTATGATAGATCATGAAACTGCCAAATCAATATCAAACTTCATCTTGTTCACTGATGTCTTATCTGGTCTGACCTACATCTGACTCCAGATTGGCACCAAAGGGGTTTACCTTCTCAAATGACATGTTATATCAAATAGCTGGAAAAGGATGAAATAAGAATAAAACTGGATGGTACTGACCGAGGCGCAGAAATTACAGTGGCACACAACAGCTGACTCAACAAAGTCCCTCTCGCTAACATCTGGAACTTAGGACAAAATTGGGAGAGCTGTTCAATGAGCTAATCTTGCAGCAACCTGACATCATCGAACTCACTGAATCATACCATGCAGCCAACATTCTAGATTTTTTTCTCCATTCCTGGCTATGTTCTGGCCTACTGGTTGGATGAGTCTGCCAGGGGTGATGGCACAGTTGTCAACCATATGGATAGAGTTGCCCTGGGTGTCCTCAACATTGACCCCAATGATGTCTCACAGTATCAGGTCAGTTTATCACCACGTCTTCCATCCCTTGACTAATGGATCAGTTCTCGTCCACATTGAACACCATTTGGAGGAAGCACTAAGGGTGACAAGGGCATAGAAAGTACTCTGTGTGGGGAATTTCAATGATCCTCATCAAGAGTGGCACATGACTGACTGGCAGAGCTGCCAGATTTGGGCTCCATCAGATGGTGAGGGAACAACCAAGAGGGAAAGTGCTGCTGAACATCACCCTCAACAATCTGCCTGCCCCAGATGCTTCTGTCCATGGCAGTACTGATCGGAGTGACCACCTTTTAGAGAGAAAGTTCCACCTTCACACGGAGGACACCATGCATTGTGTTGTGTGGCATTGCCAATCTGCTAAATTGTATCAACTCATAACAGATGCAGCACTTCAAACTGGGCATCCATGAGATGTTGTAGGCCATCAATACACATTGATTGTGCATTCAATCACAAACTGTAACCTTATGGCCTGGCCTAGCCCCCGTTCTACCTTTTCCATTCAAATCAGAGGATCAGTCTTGGTTCAATGGGCAGCACAGGAGGGCGTATCAGGAACAGCACCAGACAAACATAAAAATGAAGTGCTAACCTGGGCAAGTTCCTATCCAGGACCACATGGATGTAAACCGCAGAAGCAGCATGTTATGGGCAATGCTACGTCATCCCACAACCAACAAATCAGATCAAAGGTCTGCAGTCCTGCCTCATTGTTATGAATAATGGTGGACAAGTAAACCACATCAATCCTTTAATCTTGGTGTTTAAGCAGAAAACTGTGAATCCACCTCACCGAGACATCAGGTGTCCTCTGGTCATCACTGCGCTATTCTCAAATTGCCACAATTAATGGACCAACCTGCTTTGAGCTGAAAGGGTTCTGGGAAAACATTGGAATAAAAATCTGTGTCCATTGTTTTGTCTTCTTCCTTCAAAGGTGAATGCCCACTATTGGCCACCATTCCCCGAGGGTACTGTTGAGCTGCCAGCCTTCTGATTGGGCCAGCAACCTTTTGGGATGGCAAGCATGGGGCTGGATGAACACAGCAGGTCAAGCAGCATCATAGGAGCAGGAAAACCTGATACCTTTCGGGATGGGTTGTGGGTTGCCATCCTTAGTTGTTTGGGAATCCTGGCAACATCTTCATTGGCTACCCCTTCCCCTCACCCATAAAATGTGGTGCAGGTTCATGGCATCTTCCAAAGCACTGTCTCACCTCTCACCCCTCCAGAACACCCCTGCCGCCCTCAGAAAATCCAACCCTGTATGCTTGGAAGATTTGTTTTTCACATTAGGTTAGCATTTTTATTCTTGATAGAAAGGTAATGTTGTAGAATGTAATTGTCAGTAGAGACATCGGTGTACACATTCCCAGTCTGCAAGGGGACGTGACTGCCTCATGGCAGTATTACTGAACTGTTAATCCCGAGACCTGAGGTAATATTCTGGGGACCCAGGTTTGAATCCTGCCACAGCAGATGGTGGAATTTGAATCCAATAAAATATCTGGAAATAAGAGTGCAATGATGACCATGAAACCTTTGCTAATTCTTGGGGGAAGAAGTCCATCTGGCTTAATGTCCTTTAAGGAAGGGAACTGTCATCCTTACATGGTCCGGTCTATATGTGACTCCAGACCCACATCAATGTGGATGATTCTTAACTGCCCTCTGGGCAATAAGTGCTGGTCTAGCATGCCCTTGTCTTGTGAATGAATTTACAAAGAAAACCAGTGCAGAATCTAGTTGGCACTGGTGAAGTTATTAAATTGGGAGCTATTTAAAGACCAGAATAATGAGCCAAAAATGTTTGCTTAATAACAGCTAATCCTTTCAGACAGACTTTTGTTAATTCACCTTTAAGCAAATGTTGAAATGTTTCATTTTAAGGCTTGTTATGTGGTAGGAAGTTTGACTTAAAGAAAGACAAATTATAACGAATATATGAATATATTTTATGAACTTCATGATAATTGTCATGTGCTGATGCTTTGTAAACATATGTGTGACTCCTGCACAAAACCAATGGAGAATACAATAGGCATTAGACCTCATTGTGTGTGGCTTTTTAAAATGTGATTTAATCTAATTATGATAGAATATTTAACGTAAATAAAGTTAGACTGTCTCTGCTTCTGGCGAAGTGAAATTTTCCAGTGCACACTGAAAAAGTTATGGAATAAAAACAATACAGGGGGCAGATAGGTAACGTCTTAAACTTAGTTTCATTCTTTGTCAAGGTGATACAGCAAAGTTCCTTCTGAAGCAGACCCCTCATAGAATGTCAGACAGCTGTGGGCAATAGTCACTGGAGTTTTACATGCTTCCACCACACCAACTCCAACCTTCAAATCCACCGGCAGGGAATTGTAAAATCCTGGCCACCGGTCTTTGGGAGGGTCCTAAAAGATTGGTGACTTTCCCCATAGCATCAGGCAGCACGGTGACTCAGTGGTTAGCACGACTGCCTCACTGCACCAGGGACCTGGGTTCGATTCCACCTGGGGGTCATTGCCTGTATGGAGTTTGCACATTCTCCCTGTGTCTCCAGGTGCTCCAGTTTCCTCCCACAGTCCAAAGATGTGCAGGTTATGCTGGATTAGCCATGCTAAATTGCCCATAGTGTCCAGGGATGTGCAGGCTAGGCTTGCTATGGGAAATGCAGGATGACAGGGAATAAGATTGGGTGGGACGATCTCTGGAGAGTCGGTATGGACTGCTTCAGCACTGTAAGGATTCTATGATCCTCACAACATCCACCTTGTCACAGTGCTTCTGGCCAGTGTTCAAGAAACATTCCATATACAGCAAGTGCCTGGCATGTTTTGATGCCAATTTGCCATGTTGTTGTGTCACTTTGATGCAACAAAGAATTGAGCAAACCAAGTCTTTAAGCAATGCAGATAATCAAATAAGACTGGTGGCTCTGAGCGTTTGTTTAATTCCAGCAGTCTGATGAAATAAAAGGCCAGACTTTATGCATCAGAATGCATATTGTGCACACAGTTGAGAAGGGTTCAAATATTAAACATGTAGAAAAGGGTACACGCCTATCGTTTGGTATTCCTTTGATACTCCCTTGTTTTGACTTTTATTCTCCACTTACTGAACGTTGAGAACTTCATAAAAAATATTGTTCTGTGTTGAATCTGTTGGTGACTATCTTCAAACTTTTGCATCTTCTGCCTGAAAGAAGAAGATGGAAGAGAGTATAACCAGAGTGGGAGGGTTTTTTGATGATGTTGACTGGTTTCCTGAGGCAGCAGGAAGCGTAGATGGAGCCATTGGATGGAAGACTGGTTCTCGTGATGGACTGGGCTTTGTCCACAGCTCTCTGTAATTTCTTGCGATCTTGGGCAAAGCAGTTACCATATCAAGCTGTGACGCATCCAGATAAGGTGCTTTCTATGGTACCTCTGTAAAATTTGGTAAAAGTCATTATGGAAATGTTGAATTTCCATAGTTTTCTAAGGAAGTAGAGGCTTTGGTGTGCTTTCTTGTGTGTAGCATCGACGCGGATGGATCAGGGCAGATTGTTGGTGATATTTACTTGTAGGAATGTGAAGCTCTTGACCACCCCCACGTCAGCACCATTGATACAGACAGGGCGTGTCCTCCACTCTGCTTCCTGAAGTCAATGACCACCTCTTCCGTTTCGCTGACATTGAGAGAGAGATTGTTTTCATAATACCACATCACTAAGCTGTCTATCTCTTTCCTGCACTCCGTTCTATTGTTGTTTGAGATCCAACCTACCAAGGTGATGTCATCAGGCAACAAGAGACCATATGAATTCTGCCCACAGCAGGATGAAAAACTGAAACAGGCTCTTCCTTTACACCATCATTTATTGACATCTAGAAATGTTCAGCATTGGATTTAAGAGTTAGGACAGGAAGAGTTTTCAAGTCTCCCTGCAGTACATGTCACCACTCACTGTGACGGCTTCGTGCAGATGATCAAATTGAAACATGACCTCTGTTTCACTCTTCACTGATGCCGGTCTTTACATTGGAATTCCAATGTCTACAGACTCTGACTTTTGCCTTTTCTCTTTCCCATTTGTGTTGAGAAATCTGTAAATAATTGATGTTTGCAGAGGTTCTGTGTGAGCCAGAGAAGCACACAGAACCATAATGAGCCAACGTCTTTGGTGAATAATAGTAAAGAGGGAATTGATTAGCAAAAAATGTTAGTTTCTAACTTAAGCATTGTGTGGGAGGAGTGCCCTACTGTGCATTAGACAAAGTGACAACAACACGTTTGTAAATGAGGGTGTTTCTGATTTCACTATGCTTAAGTTGCACAAGAACTTTTCCCTCCAAGTGTGGCTTTATTTCAGAGGTAAGCTATTTTTAAAAATTGATCAGGAAACAAGTCCTCTTACCTTATCTGGAATGTGCTCTCTGCACTTAACAGCATTTTCCTTGGCATCATGCAGTTGCCTCTCATTACTCTGTTTTATGGTTTAGAATTGCTGGCAGCCTGGGAGACAGCATTTTATGAATGGTGGACAATTCTGCGACATTATGAACGGGGAGAATGAACTGCAGCTAAATCAGTCATTCAGAAAGTTCAGAGATAGTAAGATGCTGGAGTCAGAGATAACACAGTGTGGAGCTGGAGGAATACAGCAGGCCAGGCAGCATCAGAGGAGCAGGAAAGCTGATGTTCTGGGACCCTTCTTCAGAAGAAAACAGTTCACGGTTGAAACAGTATGGGTCTACGGGATGGTGAAGAGCACTCCAAATTTATGCTTTTAAGCAGTAGTTTGAATTCATGGAATTAAACGAAAAGGAGTGATTGAGAGACTCATGATTGTACAGTTTACTGTTTTATGCCATTAACAAGCCTGGGAAATTCAGTGAACCATAGGATCATCTTATCAATGAGGAGTTTTAAAATGTACTCTAGACAGAATTTAATGGCTTCTCACTGTTGGTTTGCAAGCAGAGGGGGAGGAGCCCCATCAAATTCCTCACATGATCTTCCTGCCATCTTCCTGTCTTCCACAACCTCCCCACAATTTTGTTGAGGATGGACAAGGCCCAGACTGGCCTGGTTGCCCTTAGATTAGTTGAGGCCTCTCAGAAGGCTATTTTTTGCCAAAGCTTAAGAGGTTTTCCATCCAGCCTCGATTTTCAGGAAGGTGGGTGGAAGCAAGGGAAAGTGGCCCTACTCAAGCTCAGGTGGGAAGATTCGTTGGTGTTGTGTTTGAACAGCAGGGGCCACGGGCACCTGTCAACATTGGCTGTCAGCCTCTGTAGAGTAAAGGGTTAACTAAAACTTTAAACTCAGAGCATGTGCAAGGGGAATTGTCACAGTGACATTAAATCACATGGAACTGGGACTAGAGTCTGTAGTGTCTCAGAGATATCACCTCTTCCAACTCATTATACATAGATAGAGTTATTCAAGGTTATTGCTGTTCACTGACAATGGCGTGGACTAATTTCTATTAATGGCTCAAACTTAATTATATGACATGATGGCAGGTGGCAACGAGACCTTCAGAACCAGGTGCAGGCAGCAAGGAGTGTTTGAAATGAAGCCCAGTGGCATCAGTGGGCAAAAGATGCCAAGATCAAGCCACTGAACTGCAGAGAGAGAAGGGGAACCACAGAAGAGGGAATACCCTGCACGATGCTGACAAAAGGCAGGAAAGAGAAGTTTTAGCTGTCATAGTTCACTCAGCAATAGGTGGTGGAAAATATCGTGTCTTTAGCAGGATCTCAGGACCACATACAGACCGAGTATTGAATCAGCTAGCACCAACTAGCAGACACTGCATAGCCTCAGCCATTGATCAAACACTGAGAAAGGACCAGATTGGTGCATTGTTTTACATGATAAGTAGCAATGCCAATACCATTCTCATTTCATAGGGAATGAAATGAAAGATTGTTACATTTGAAGGTGTCATCAAGGCCTTTGGTTCCAATTTATGTTTAAGGTGCAGGCCCATCATGAACTGGGCAAAGCTTAAATCCTTGCAACTGGGAGCTAAGGGAAGATATTGATTCTTTTAGAAACAACTGGTACCACCTTGCTGATAATTGTTAATATGGAACATTAATAGATGAGCTAATAGAGAGCTAATAGAGTTGTACAGCACGGAAACAGACCCTTTGTTCCAACTTGTCCATGTCAACTAGATATCCTAAATTAATCTAGTCCCATTTGCCAGCATTTGGCCCATATCCAGCTAAGCCCTTCCTATTCCCATACCCATCCAGATGCCTTTTAAATGTTGTAATTGTATCAGCCTCCATCACTTCTTCTGGCAGTTTGTTCCAAACACACACCACCCTCTGCATGAAAAAGTTGCCCATAAGTCCCTTTTGTACCTTTTCCCTCTCACCTTAAACCTATGTTCTCAAGTTTTGTACTCCCCTACCCTGGGAAAAAGTCCTGGGCTATTCACCCTATCCCATGCCCCTCATGAATGTATAAACCTCTATAATGTCACCCCTCAGTCTCTGGCACTCCAGGGAAAATAGCCCCAACCTATTCAGCTTCTCCCTAGAGTTCAAACCCGGCAACTCCAGCAACGTCCTTGCAAATATTTTCTGCACCCTTTCAAACTTAACATCATCTTTCCTATAGCAGGGAGACCAGAACTGAACTCAATATTCCAAAAGTGGCTTAATGAATGTACAGCGACACTATGACACCCCAACTCCTATAAAGGCAAGTGTACCAAATGCCTTCCTCACTACCCTGTCTACGTGTAACTCCACTTTCAAGGAACTATGAACCTGCACCCAAGGTCTCTTCATTCAGCGACATACCTCAGGACCCTACCATTAAGTGCATACGCCCTGCCTTACCAAAATGCAATACCTCACATTTCCCTAAATTAAACTTCAGAATTAGCCATGATCTAATTGAATGGCAGAGTGAACTGAATAGGTTGAATGGTTTACTCCTGCTTCTATGTTCCTAATTGGCATTTCGATGATCCAGTGCAAATTCCCGATCTATCGAAGTAAAAGGTCCACCAGCTAAGTGCTGAGTAATTTAAGAGCGATTGTATTTCTTTTCGCTGAAATAATCCTCATACTGAATTAATTAAGCAAAACGTAGATAACAATTATGGTAGTGAAAATCCTGAAGTTTGAATATTTACAATAACCTTTCAAACAAAACAAAGTATTAATGATTAAAGATGCAGTGGTCTATGATCAAAATGTTCAATTATGATGCATTTAAGCCAACTAACTTCTATCTACTCCTCTTACATTTTCAGGCTATGTACTGATCAGCAGTGCTTGGATTTGTTCTGCTCCGAGGATTGATCTTCATTAACACCACCTTTTGCCAAAAAATATGAAGTTTGTCCGTGCTAAAATTGCCATTAATCCAAATTTAACTTTTAACATAAGAAACCAAACTTAAATGATTCAAAACTGTTTCAACAAATTCTGAATTAACTGACTGAATCAAAGGCATGCAGGTCACATCCATAAATGCTGACATGTTGAATCACTTCTCCCTGCGCATTAAAACCTGGAGCACAGTCTATTCCTATATGAGCATAGCATTTAAAGCAATTCAGGTTGATTGAAATTTAGGAGTTCTCATCATTTAGCCTTTTTTGGTTTCTTTGCAAAAAATTGTTATTTTATTCTTTGTAACTTGTAAAGATTGTAAAAAGACTTGTAAAGATTGTAACTTTAATTTCTTCTCTTTTCCCTGGTTCAAAGTTTATTTCTGCACCTCCTCCGTTCTCGAAGTCTGCAGCGGCATGAATAACATACCATGGACATTGTGTTGGAAATTCACCTCATCCATCCAAAGATGGATGTCATAAAGGCAATTTTTCATTCTGGAAGAGAGGCAGGTGTGCAAGCATCAGAAGAGAGCCTCATGAGAGCTTAATTACAACTCTATTTTAAAACAAAATCAGAAAATCTCAATAAATTTGAGAAAATTTAGTGAATTTAATGGAATAGGTACAAATACATTTATTTGCCTACATCTTCCACTCAAAATTGTTTAAAATTAGATGTCTTGATTGAAAACTTTGGCAACATCATTTAAAATTACTCAAAAGCAATATATGGCTGATGCTGAAAATCTGAAATGAAATAAAATGCTGAAAAAACTCAGGTTCGGCAGCATAAAATGACATTGCATTTACTTAGACAAATACATGCTCTAAAATTCTCAACTACTTTCACTTTTTTTCTGAATATAGATTTAATTTAACAATCACAATGTGGCAAATCATGATAAATCACACTTAAGTTTCAGTCTTCTCAACAATATTTGCATAGAATTTCTGCTTATTTATGAGCTCCAATAGAAAAATTTTCACAACAGCAAGGCACAATGACATTTAGATCAAAGAGATTGGTGGATCTTCTAAAATATTTAATCATTTACAGTACATGAAAAATAGAAACAGTAAGGCAACTATTCGGCACCTTGAGCCTATTCTGTCATTCAATAAGATCGTGGTTCATTTGTTTGTGTATTGAATTCCATATTCTCATTTAACCTGTAAAGAACTGAATTGTACTGACAGTGATGGATGAAACTCTATCAGAATATTTACATTCTAAAGCAGACCTTACATTATTGAAAGAGATGCAATTCACTAGACAGGCTAAACTTTACAACCAAAATAGACTTGTTATCGATGGGGGCAAAGAACATTCTAGACTCAGATCACTGACTTTGACCCAGTCCAGTTTGCTAATCAGAGAGCTACAACCATGCCAGCAAGACAACAGGCACAATATGAAGAAGGCACTTCTCCTACCATAGCTTCTTATCTACATTGTAGTGGAAAAGCTCTACATCAAGCTGCCCAGCCACTGATGATGAATGCCATGGGAAAGACAATTTTCACATGACCTGCTGAAGCAGCTAGATGAGTTTTGCAGCACTGGGGCGGAAGTTTGAAAACAGGGCAACTCAAGTCTGCAACTGTCCAAGGAGTAGATGTTACCCAGGGTCAGGATGAATTCCTCTTGGGGCAGGTGGCACCCAACAAAATAATTTTTTTGTTAGGCAGATATCGTGTTGATGGCTACAAAATGAATTTTAAATTGGATCCATGTTCAGGCAAAATTGTTTTTTCTTACCATGGTAATACCTCAATTTCTTTAATCGTCTTCTATAACTTTTCAAGGTGCAACAGAATCCACGATCAGAGTTTGAGAATAAATCCAAGCCATCTTTCACTGCATATAGAGAGCTATCCTTGATACTCTATATGCCATTCCAAAACAGAATGGCTTTTTAGAAAATAGAGATTCTTGTGTAGCTTTCAATCTTAATAATTCACCAGCTGTAGCAGAAATCGAAGTTTATTCATTTTCCTGTGAGCCAGTCTTCATTGGAGTAAGCCATCCAAGCTCCCTGAGAGGATATGACAATTTTTCAATATTCTTTGAGGTTAGGTTAGCAGAAGTAGCAACAGGACGCACGAAGAATGACAGTGAGCACCTGCAGGATAACATTCTATTCCTTAACTTGCTCTTTCAGGGAAGATTGGAACGGAATATTATTTGGCACAGAGGCAGACGATCCATTGGAGGAAGACATCCTGGATCTTGCTACATTTTTTGATAGTTGTACCACCGATGGTGAAGTCTGTAAGGAGACCCAGCTCTCTGTTAAAGGTGAGGAAGAGGTGTATTGGTCTGAATGTTCTACTGAGCACACGCGATCTGCAAGAGAAAGGCTTTTCAGGGAGATACGGAACCTCCAATGAACTCCAATGAACCTTGAGGGTTTTCACGAGTTGGCTTTTACTAGGTTCATCCTCCACATTGTTAGAGACAGGTTTTTATAAGTGTAACAGTCCAGGGGACAGCTGTCATGAGAAGTTTCCATTCCATTCCATCGATGTTTGGGCATTCCAACCTACTGATAATGGAGCATGATACGTCCTATCTGTCCTCCAGGAGTTCTGAAAACACAGTTGGAGATTGACATCTCAGGAGCAAAAGATTTGGAGACGTAGCGAGCCAGATGAGTTGGACAGACAGAGTAAATAGTTCATGAGGTTAACAGTTTGTAGGAAGAGAGAAGTAGAGAGGAGATGTGGAGTAAAGGGTTAACTACACCTGTTCTCGAATAGCTGGAAACAGCTATGCTGCAGTAATGCCATATCACATGGCCTGGAACTTTAGTCTGTAATGTGTCAGAAATGCCCTGTCTTCTGATTTCCAGTAGGCCTTCGACAAGGTGTTGCGCAGGAGGCTGCTACATAGGATAAGAGTCCGTGCAGTCAGGGGCAAGGTACTGGCATGGAAAGAGGACTGGCTGACTGGCAGAAGGCAGAGATTGGGGATAAGGGGATCTTTTTAAGGATGGCAGCTGGTGACTAGCAGAGTTCCACAGAGGTCAATATTGGGACCACAACTATTCACGTTAAACATTAACGGGTAATCTAAGGGACTTAGATGTCCGAGTTCAGGATTCTCATAAGGGTAACGTGCAGGTTCAGTTGTCAGTTAGGAAGGCAAAAGCAATGTTAGCATTAACCTTAAAAGGGCTAGATTACAAAAGCAGACATGTACTGTTAAGGCTTTATATGGCTCTGGTCAGACTGCATTGAGAATATTGTGAGCAGTTTTGGGCCCCTTATGTATGGAAGGATGTGCTGGCATTGGTGAGGGTCCAGAGGAGGTTTACAGGAATGATCCCAGGATGAAGAGCTTGTCAAGTGAGGAGCAGTTGAGGACTCTAGATCTGTACTCACTGGGGTTTAGAAGGATGAGGGGTGATTTCATTTGAAACTTGCAGAATACTGAGAGGCCTGGATTGAGTGGATGCGGAGAAGATGTTTCCACTAGTAGGAGAGACAAGGATCTGAGGGAACAGCATTAGAGTGAAGGGCTAACCCTTTAGAACTGAGATGAGGAGGTATTTTTTCAGCCAGAGGGCAGTAAATCTGTGGAACTCATTGCCACAGAGGGCCGTGGAGGCCAAGTCATTGAGTGTATTTGAGACAGAGATAGATATATTCCTAATTAGTAAGGGGATGAAGGGTTAGGGGGAGAAGGCAGGTGAATGGGGAGGAGAAACATATTACCCATGATCAAATGATGGAACAGACTCAATGGGCTGAATGATCTAATTCTGCTCCTTTATCCTATGCTCTTATAATTCCTGTTTTAATGCGAATGCAAAACCTACAGCACTGTGTTTCAGTGATAGATAACTTCAATGAAACCACAACAAATCAAAATATGATCAATCAAGCCAGATTCCTGTCTAGGGGCTGACTTGGCCACTAATAACATCAAGTGGAACCATAACACCAGAGCATTTCACCTTGTGGAATTTCTTTTCTGCTATTGTGTGGACATACTGTGAGCAATGAAACAAAGCGAGCTTAAGCCCTAGTCTTTTTGACATCTCACAACTCATTGTGTCCGTAGAGGGACTAAAAGTAACTGCTTGTCCCCAAGATTCAAAGATAGTAGGAACTACCAGTGCTGGAGTCTGAGATAACAAGGTGTGGAGCTGGATGAACACAGCAGGCCAGGCAGCGTCAAAGGAGCAAGAAAGCTGACGTTTCGGGTCTGTACCCTTCCTGAAATGTCAGCTTTCCTGCTCCTCTGATGCTGCTTGGCCTGCTGTGTTCATCCAGCTCTACACCTTATTATCTCTGCTTGTCTCCAAGGGTATGTTCAATGGATCTGGAGTGGGGAGTGGGGGAGTGGGGGAGTGGGGGAG
>JAHRHZ010000275.1:16158027-16170570 GCA_024137785.1 Ginglymostoma cirratum
GAAGTGGGGAGTGGGGGAGTGGGGGAGTGGGGACTCGGGGAGAGGGGGAGTGGGGAGTCGGGAGTGGGGAGAGGGGGAGTGGGGAGTGGGGGAGTGGGGAGAGGGGGAGTGGGGAGAGGGGGAGAGGGGGAGTGGGGAGTGGGGGAGTGGGGGAGAGGGGGAGTGGGGAGTGGGGGAGTGGGGGAGTGCGGAGTGGGGGAGAGGGGGAGTGGGGGAGTGGGGGAGGTGGGGAGTGGGGGAGGGGGGAGGGGGGGAGGGGGGGAGGTGGGGAGTTGGGGAAAGCTCCTTTGGTCATGTGGAAACCCATTCATGACCATCAATTATCCATCAATGACCAGCATCAAGTCACCAAAACTCCTTATGAAGTTTGTGGAGCTTTAACCAATCAGCAAATACCTCATTGTGAACTTTGAAGCAGTCTGCCTGATTGTACCAGGCAAGATAGAAACAGGCTGTCAATTCGACTTGCCTCAACTTTAGCGCCTTGAAACATGAGGGAGCTTAACTTCACCTGAAAAGCAAATTGACCTCCTGTCTAGAAATGTCTCTGGGAGCTGCCATCGCAAGTTACCACCTTGTCCCTAACTATGAAGGTAATCTACAGCTCCTGATTCCTTGTGGACTCTGATCCTTCCAGTGAATTGATAACTATACTGTGTGACTTCACTACTCACAGACATGAAAGTGTACGCCTCTGTGTGTATTATGTGTGTGAGGCACGGTGGCACAGTGGCTAGTACCCCCTGCCTCACAGTGCCAGGGACCTGGGTTCAATTCCACCCTCAGGCGACTGTCTGTGTGGAGTTTGCACGTTCTCCCCGTGTCTGTGCGGGTTTCCTCTGGGTGCTCTGGTTTCCTCCCACAGTCCAAAGATATGCAGGTTAGGTGGATAGGCCTTGCTACAATTGCCAGTAGTGTTCAGGGATTTGTAAATTAGGTGGGTTATATGGGGATGGGTTTTGGTGGGGGGGAGGGGGGTGATGTGGACTTGTTAGGCCAAAGGGCCTGTTTCCACACTGTAGGTATTCTATGTGTCTGTGTGTTTTCTTGCGAAGTTGGGTACAGAACTTGTAGATTGGGAGGCAGGGAGTTAGAATTTGGTGTTTGTAAAATGCTACGGGGGAGAACATTGCATGGTCCCTTTAAAAGATCATGTGCTTTCTCTGTTTGCACAGAGAATGCAAACGGATGTCTGTGAGCAGCAGATTGAAAGGTTGCAAAGAGCACCCACATTGAAACATTTGTTTCAAAAGGCTATACAGTTAACAGGCCAAGCAGCAGATTTTACCAAGACAACAGGCTTTTGAATTTAGCCAATCAATTTGAACCAGGTACTCAGATACCAAAAACCTATTAAATTTAAGTCTGATGGTTTTGACAACAAAGGACCAATCCTTTTGAAAGAAATATTGATATATTATCAAGGGTATAAAGAGAAGGGGGCAGTTAAGGGGGCAGTTAGACAAAAACTGCCATCCACCAAAGATAATGGCCCTCAGCTCTCAAGAGAGAATCACCGACTCTCACAGCCTCATCTATGTCTTAGAGAAAGCACCATTTAAATAACAATGATACCAACGGCACAACTAGTTAATATTCCTGACAGAAGAATTCACTGAAAAGGCACAGAACGCTTCAGAAGGCATGTAATCTGACCGTAATTTCGAGAGACTAATTTTTTTTTACATATGTGGGACTTGTATTTATTGGAACTGCATTACATTAGAATCTTGCCTTATTTGGGAATAGTTAGTTGCTAGAAGTGATATATTTGGCTTGTTAATTTTTTAGTTAATTTATTCAATGTTAGAGTTATATAAATATTTTGCTACTTGTTGATTTTAAAGTGAGTGCCAGGGATTTATTTTGTTTAAACACTAGAAGTTGCTGAAAGGCAGGTTACACCACTTTTCACACTCTTTTTACAGGTAATGGGTTGAGGTGCTCCTCTTTCAGTGTTTTGCCTAGATGTGCGTGTGCGTGTTCCTGCACACGTTTGTGTCTCTGAGCATAGTTGCGTAAAATCACTCCGAGATTGAATGAGAGAATAAGTGATATCACTGGAGTTTAAACCCAGAGTATCTTCTGCACATGTCTTTAAAACTGACTTCACACGTATAGGAGTTTAAAACTATACCTCAGTCTGTCAAAACTAATCTGTTTATGTACAGAGGATGGACAGAATGAAGGAGGTCAGTATATAAACCTCCCCACTTCATGACATGTGTAATGGTATCAATATTGAGTTAACATAGTTCAGTGGCAGTATATGCTCTACTGAGTATGCTCTTCACATACTCACCTTGTAGTCCTGATGGTTTGTCTTCATCCTCTATAGTAATGGACTCTTTGAAAGAAACTCTATAGTGATCAATGAAATATTGCATAAAATATTAGTTGATTACTCAAATTACAAGTTGTAAAGAATATAGTCCATTTGGTTTAAGGGTATAGTCCCTAGCAAGTTGTCTGTTGATGAAGTTCCACATTACATTCTAATCTTTGTGATGGTTGCCCCGCTAGTGCTGGTAATATAGTTTGGTCTAATTATTTGAGTGTTTTGCATGTAGGGAGATGTATGTTCATCAAAGCTGAGGACTTGGGAGGACGTTTGGAATGATCTGAAGCATCTGAGTCAGCATGTAACTTGGGTGAGGGTCACAGGGGGTGAAATAATAGACTGTATTAGTAAGCCAGAAATAGGGTACTTCTGCTGGTGGTGTCCCTATCTCTAGACTAGAAGTTCTGGGTTCAAGCACCTGTCAGGACTAGTTAGCCATGGAAGGAATGTTCATCAGGTGGTCAATAGGATGACCAGTCTGTGAGCCCCTCCACCACTTCCCCATTATTTCTCCAAAGGAAAGTACATGTGAAGATATGCCAAGAGGGAGTAAGACTGTGCTAATCAAATATGGCAATCGAATCGTTGTGATTCATTCCTTATGATTAATCGGGATTAATTATGAAATCTCAAATCCTGATAGAAATGAGCAAAGCAATTTGTATCTCATTTGCTCTGTGATGAAGATTTTGAGGAACAGAACGCAGTTGATCTGGTGCTGAATGGTGGCCATGTGAGTTATCAATACATGCACGATGGCCAATACATCTAAAGGATATGGAATGGGTACGTAGGTGATAAACATTCCAATAAGGACCAATGAATGGGGCAAGGCAGCAATTGTGGGTCACGTGGGTTTAAACAACTGCCAGGTTTAAATAATGGTGAATGTTTAGGCTAACGGCCAAGAAAATGAGCAAAATGAAGTGAAAAAAAGGAGATTAAAAATACAGAGTGCAAGTAGTGACAGTTAGGCCGAAGACTCCTCATGTTAGAAAGCAATCACTGGGGAAAGACCCTCTTATAGCGCAAGAAAGACCTCCCTCACGCACTATGTGAATGTGTTGAATCCAGTGACCCCTCTTCAGAACAGACCCTTCAAACCCTCCTGAAGAAAGGTCACTGAGCTCGAAATGTTCGCTCTATGTTCTCTCTACAGGTGCTGCCAGACCTGCTGAGTTTCTGCAGTAATTTCTGTTTTATTTTTTGCTTGTTTCAGACTTCCAGCATCTGAAGTTCTTCATTTTAAGATCTATGTAGTCAGGTTTCAGTCTGAAATCTGACTTCTCTGGTAATGACATCAGCTGGGATCATAACATTATTTATAGGTACCTTGTTTTTCTTATATATTCATGGAAACACTTAACATTGTTGTTGGTGTCCCACACTGGCTTTTTTTTCTCAAATTCCCTTTTTTGCGCACTTACTACTTTCTCAGAATCTCATTATCTATTTTTATGTTTCTCCTAGTCCACAGCGGAGATGGCAGAGTCCAGAGATTTGTCATTCACGAGCTGGTTTCCCTACTCCCCACTCCACCAACCTCCCCCAAAAATCTTAACGTCACATTGTATGTGTTTTCCTGAAAATTCTTGGTTTACTGTCTAAATTTATTCAAAAGAAATCAAATTAGAATAAGGGGAGATTCTTATAGTTCTCCCGACTTGTGTTTCCTAATCTCTGACGTCTCATGTGGCTTATAGTTTTACAATTAATTATCTATCTATCCATGGTAAAGAATTAGCAATTGGCCTTTTTAATAGTCAACAAAATATCATTGAGATAATTAATAACTTGGCCGCATGTTTCTTTTGAAAAGATGCACAAATATTAAATGATAATAATTTATTTGGCTTTCCTTTTGTTTCCCATTCATTTTTAATCCACTTTCATCTTTCCCTACGATTAATGCCTTTTTCAAGTTTCTGGTACTTTTTGAACAAATGTTCGATTCCAAGCCTTTGTATTTACAATAGGCTTTGAATGAAAATGGAAACAAAGACACTTGGAGACATATGAACAATTAAATAGGTGAGTTTGACTATGATGTGTTCTGAATTTTATCCTTTCTGTATTGTTTAAACCCTCATTTCAGATACCACAACAGTGATTACTCTCCAAATGAAAGCACTTCGGCATATCCTGGGATCATGTACGCAAGTCTTTTATTTTAACTAACAAAGTGGAGGTTGAAAAAAAACTTCAGAAAGCTGGTTTGTGGGAACATAATGGACAGATTGCACAGATTAATTTGCTCAAAACCAACTTCAAACGTGGACACCACAATTTATAATGGAAAATCAAATTGATTTCAAAACAGGAAGTTGTGCATGACAGGAAGTATCTGTTGACGTAAGATTTTCAATTAGATAAAAGTGAACTTGAAAATAGGTCATGGCAGTATCCAGAGTTTATTTGTTTCTGATATATGAAAGATAGCACGAGCTGCCTAGAAGCTGAAACAAACTGTGACCGTTGACTCAGCCACTGAATGGGAATTATCAATAATCTACAAAAGGCTATAGTTGTTAGAAAGCATGATCAAAAATACTGACAAAAGGAATGTGGTCAATGTGCCCTTAGAAAGGAAGAGTTTCAATAGTGCAATTGTACACTCCTAACTTATGGAGATAAATATTCAGTGATATTTCAAAATTAGCAATGATAGATTGAACATGGTAGATAATAATTCATGCGGGAGAGATCAGGCTATTTTTGTCATCTGCATAAATTAAGAATTGCATATCTAACCTATCTGTTGACTCAAGTTTTCTTTTTTGCGCATAGTTGGAGTGACTTGATAACAAGTCCTTTCATGCTGTGGTCAAGGGTTCTCAGGAACATATGACTGTTTAATTTCCAACAGATGAAATGTTAGCAACGGGCTCTTCCTGTCTGAAGCAATTCCATCACCTCTACACAATAGGGGGAACTCCAGCTCTTGTGAAAAGCCTATAACTAGGTTTTTAGCTTCCTCGCCTCTGACATTATGACATTATTATCGAGCAGTGCAGAGAAACAAAGCAGAACCCAAACAAAAGATCAGCGAATGTTGTGAGAGCCTGACAGTTCCTGGGCAGCAGGGACCATGGAAATGTCATGTCACGGAAAGCAATCTGTCAAGGCTCGGTAATGTAGGATGAACATAGAACATAGAACAGGAAAGCACAGTACAGGCCCTTCGGCCCATGATGTTGTGCCAACCTAGCATCCTACTCTAAGATTAAACTACCCTACATTTGATGACCCTCCATGTGCCTATCCAAGAGTTGCTTAAATGTCCCTAATGTATATGACTCCACTACCACTGCTGGCAACGCATTCCATGCACCCACCACTCTCTGTGTAAAGAGCCTACCTCTGACATCTCCCCTGTAAAGTCTATATAAAATCTAAAATCAATAATCTCACCTTAAAATTATGCCCCCTCGTAATAGTTATTTCTGCCCTGGGAAAAAGTGTCTGACTATCCACTCTATCTATGTCTCTCATCATCTTGTACACATCTATCAAATTACCTCTCATCCTTCTTCGCTCCAATGAGAAAAGCCCTGGCTCCCTCAACCTTTCCTCATGAGACCTGGCCTCCAGTGCAGGCAGCATCCTGGTAAATCCTGGTAAAGCTTCCACATTGTTCCAATAATGAGGCAACCAGAACTGAACATAATATTCCAAGTGTGGTCTAACCAGAGTTTTATAGAGCTGCAGCACAACCTCATGGCTCTTAAACTCAATTCCCCTGCCAATGAAAGCCCAACACTCCATATGCCTTCTTAACAATCCTATCAACTTGAGTAGCAACTTTGAGGGATCTATAGACGTGGACATCAAGATCCCTCTGCTCCTCCACACTGCCAAGAATCCTGCCATTAACCCGGTATTCTGCATTCAAATTCGACCTTCCAAAATGAATCACTTCACACTTTTCTGGGTTAAATTCCATCTGCCACTTCTTTGCCCAGCTCAACGTCCCGTTATAACCTAAATCAAACCTTCATGCTATCCACAACTCCACCAACTTTTGTGTCATCGGCAAACTTTCTAACCCACCCTTCCACTTCCTCATCCACGTCATTTATAAAGATCACAAAGAGCAGAGATCCCAGAACAGATCACTGTGGAACATCACCGGTTACCGAGCTCCAGGCTGAATACTCTCCATCTACTACCACCCTCTGTCTTCTATTGAACAGCCAATTCTGTATCCAGACAGCCAAAGTTCCCTGAATCCCATGCATCCTTACACTCTTAATGACCCTACCATCGGGAACCTTATCAAATGCCTAGTTGAAATCCATATATACCACATCAACTGCTCTACCTTCATCAATGTGTTTTGTAAAGTGTTGGATTCTTCAAGCATGAGGTTGGAATATCTTCAAAGGCAAAACATGAAGGATAAGATTAAACCCCTTTTGGCGCGGTCCCCTAGCTCCGTCTTTCACCTTCTTTGGAACTTTTCCGAGGGGTGTACCCAATATGGAAAGCTGTAGGGCTCCTGCTCAAAGTAGGAGAAGTGGGACACTGGAGGGCAGAAATTCATAAGAACATGCCTCTTCTGATTTAACCTTGGATGGACCATGAAACGATAGGGAAATATTTTCTAGTTTGTCTCTATTGACCTAGTGGGGGAGGCGGGCAAGCAAAAAAGAGTAATAAAATATATTAGTTTAGGAGATCAAATGTTTGAACGAACTTCAAGATAGAGGAGAATGTGTGGATATGATGCAATCCTCACAGGGTAATGATGGTCAAGGCAATAGGGTTAGACTGAACCCAGGAATGGAAAGAGCAGCAGACAAAGACTGGTCCAAGAGAAAGGCTTATGAAAAAAAGACGCAGAGAGGCAAATTACAAAAAAACATTAACAGTTTGAATCTTAACTAATCTTTAACAACAATTTAATAGCTGAAGGAATGAGATGCCATTATATAAATTGCTCAATTTCTGGAGCTGAGGTTTGAATAACACTGCAAGAGGAGGACTCTCTTCACAGAAAGCTGTTTATGGTACTGAGTACTAACATGAGCTTTCTGTGGAAGGTGGAAATTTATGCACAAATGCAGCAATGTTATTAAACCACAGGGAGGCTGAGTGTGAGTTACTCATCTCATGAAATCAACAGGACAGAGGCAAAAATTGTCCAGCCAATTTCTTAATTCAAGGTGGGCTAGATTTTTATACTCACCATGGCTGCAATAGTGGCAGGCAGGCAGAGAACTTCATGCTACCATCTGCATGCCTGTCCCTTGGCTCAATCCCACTCCATGCTAGTTTCTAATTAATCCACTTAGAGGCATAAGGCCTGTTAACAGAGCCTGACTCGGAGTTTCCTATTGGCTGCAGATTCCCAGAGGGTGGGGGGATACGTTTAGCTGCAAATATCCAGCTGCAGACCGGCAAGAGTCAATGCTTAAGGCAGACTGAGAGGCTTTCTCTGCCAGCCTGGATTCCTCAGCAGCTGCAGGATGGTACACTCCCTCACCCCTCACAACTAGAAATGTCTCTTTGAAGTAAAATTTTGAAAACTTTTGAGGAAAGGTGCCTCCATTTTGGGCTTCCTACTCCCTGCCTCTCTCTTTCTCAATTAGGCCTCAGATCGACGTCCCAAAAGAATTACCTTGTAAATCTGAGATATACATGTAAACATCAAAATGGAGCTCCAATATGTTCATTTGCAACTATTCTTGGGATTTTTCTAGGGTTTTCTCACTGGGAAGCTTCCAACTTTGAGATCTGGCCTACCATCAACAACTGGACACTGATCCTGCCCTCTGATCATAAATTGACCACTGTGGGGGCAAACACATTGAGTGGCTGTTTCCCACATGGTGCGGGCTTCCAACTCTCATTTCAACCTGCAGACATTTGCAGGGAATACCCTGCCTGGAATATCTAGACGTAGCCACAAGTCTTTGATTGGTTTATACAATTATAATGGGAAGCGTGTTAAACTTACTGATATTTTGGCAGGAGATCCATGCTCATTGTTTTAACGCATTGAAATATAATTCCCGAATTACTTTACTGAAGTTTTAATGCACCTTTGCCTCTCATAATTTTTATTTTATCGGCAACTTTCATTCCCCAACAATAAAATCCCAAACTAGCACAGGTTATGTGGAGTGCATCATTATTCAAATCACAGAATGCTGTACAATTCTATCAGCAACGCCGGGAGTGCAGGCATTGTTTTCGTGACAGGAATTAAACAGAACATAATTTTCCTCTGACAGAGTCAAACAGCACAGAAACAGACCCTTCAGTCCAACCAGTCCGTGCCAGTCATAATCCCAAACTAAACTAGTCCCACCTGCCTGCTCTTGCCCCATACCCCTCCAAATCTTTCTTATTCATGTACCTATCTAAATGTCTTTTAAATGTTGTAACAGTACCCACATCCAACCCTTCCTCAGGAAGTTCATTCCACAAATGAACCACCCTCTGTGTAAAAAAAATTGTCCCTCATGTCTTTTTTTAATCTCTCTCCTTGAAAATATGCCTCCTAGTCTTGAAGTCCCCCATTCTAGGGAAAAGACACCTTCAATTAACCCCACCTATATCCTTCAAGATCTTATAAACTTCTACAAGGTCACTTCTCAGCCTCCTATGCTCCAGTGAAAAAAGTACCAGCCTTTCTTTATAACTCAAACTTTCCATATCTGGCAACATCCTGGTAAATCTCTTCTGAATTCTCCCCAGCTTAATAATATCCTTCCTGTAGCTGGGCGACCAGAACTAGACACAGTATTCATGAAGAGGCCTCATCCATGTCGTGTACAACCTCAATATGACTTCCCAACTCCTATACTCAAAGGACCGAGCAATGAAGGCAGATGTGCTTAACCACCCTGTTTACATGTGATGAAAACTTCGATACCTAGATCCCTCTGAATCAGGTAATGTCAGGGCTCACAAGCTGCTCTTCTGACTGTGCTGCGGACTTTCACCTCTTCCTACAAGGTTTAGTTTTGCAGCGCAGTTGGTGTGTGGTAAACCAATGTGGGAGAAGTTCAAGTATGGAGGGGTTCTCCTGAAATCTCCCCTTAATTCTTGGCCAGGCAGCTCCTGACATTGTTTAAAGGTCTCTGACCCCTCAACCATGAACCGACCCCTGCCACTCCATGCCCACCCTGCATCCCCTTGTACCCTCCACAGCTACTTCCTCAATATCCACACTGCACAGTCCTCAGATTCCATGCAATAAATGGAAAATATCTTACATTCTCTGGGCATAGAAAAGCTGCCACCATCTAATAAAAGACCACAGTAAATGTGCACCATTGATGCTGAGAAAAAATGCATTTGATCATCCAAAATGCCTCGTAATCCCTAATGATCCCAGCGATTCTGGTGATCCCTGTAAACCTGTGTCAGCAAACCAGAAACTGCACAAAAGGCGTGCATCTTAAAAATGTTATTCTCCAATGAATGGAACGCATACTTTACTGAAAGCCCATTTGCACTAGAAACTTAGTCAAGCATTCATAATGGCCACAGCCATCCAAACATTGCAGTGATATCTGACAGAGAAGGAACAGAAGGTGCACATTTCAATTTCAAAGCAAAGTACCTATATGGACTGGAGCAGGCGGTTAGTTTTTTCCTCCTCTCTCCAGGAGCCAAAAGCAATTTTTCCTATAATTAGACAGAGCTGTCACTGCATTTAAATTACACTATGAAAGATAACAGCTCTGCAGTAACAAACCAAGGCACCTCTTACAATCCCCTTGTAAACCATGACCTTTACCACTTAGAAGTACAAGGTCACCAGAGGCATAGGAATACTACCGCATGCAAGTTCCCCTCAAGGTCACACACCATTCCTGATCTGGAACTACACTGCCATTCCTTCATTGCCATTCGGTCAAAATCTTGGAATTCCCTTCCGATCAGCAGTATGGGCAAACCAAGACTGCAACAGATTAAAGAAGGTATTTCACCACTACCTTCTCCAGTGAAACTTTAGATGGGCAATAAACACTGGCCTAGGCAGCGATGTCCACATCCCACCAACAAATAGAGATATAACTCAGCCCCAGTAAAGAAAGAACACATACAGGGGGGAATATAGATTAAAGTAGAAACAACCAGCTTTCTGGTTGTTGTCAATTGTCAGGGAATAGCCTTCTTTCACATCAGAGTAATGCCGGGTTGCAAATATTTTATGGAATAACGCACCATGGTTCCATGTAATAGCTTACGTTGAGTGATAAGTTGTTTGTATCTGTTTTACAATTTTTATTCTAATAATAGCTGTGTTCATAACAAGCTCAACAGATGCTAATTTTGTGAGATACATTTATATGGGTAAAACCTACTGATCAGCTGTCAGTGAACACTTTATTTTTCTCTGTCGAACAGTATCTGGCATTAATTGCAGAGAGGGGAGGAGATGACATGAGATTCTGGTTTTGTGCCAATGTCTCATTAACCCTATTAAGAGAGGCAGATGCTATCTGCTTAACTCTGGTGTCCCATTTAAACTTAGATAGCTCATTAAGCACTCACAGAGATTTTCATTTCAAATTATTAAAGAGAATGATGTATTTTCTTTAAAAGTGAAGCAAGGGTCCAAAGTTGTGGTTATAACTTCTCAATAATTGCAGATACACAAAGTGGAGAATTCAGAGCCCCTGCAACTTTTCAACATTCTACGATAAATATGGTAATTGAGTGACCCTGACATTTGGTACTGGCCTGCATTTTGTGATAAACTATCTCATTAAGTGTTAGTTGTGGCAGATACAAATTCATTAACTGCTTTCAGAATATGTATTGTACTCTAAATAGAAAGAACAGAGAACAATACAGCACAGGCCTTTCGGCCCTCTAAGCTTGCGCCGACACATATTGCCCTTCCGTACTAAAACTGCCTTCACTTACAGGATCTGTATCCCTTTATTCCTTTCCTATTCATGTATTTGTCCAGTTGCTTCTTGAATGCTGCTATTGCGTCTGTTTCCACCACTTCCTCTGGCAACACATTACAGGCACTCACCAAATTTTGTGTGAAAATCTTGTCTCACACGTCTCTTTTAAACTTGCCTCCATGCACCTTGAACCTGTGTTCCCTAGTGATTGACTCCTCCACCCTGGGAAAAGGTCTTACATTTTCCACTCTATCCATGCCATTCACAATCTTACAAACTTCTATCAGATCACCCCCTCAACCTCCTTTGTTCCAGTGAAAACAAACCCAGTCGATCCAACCTTTCTTCACAGCTAAAATCCCTCATACCAGGCACCATCCTGGTAAACCTTTTCTGTGCCCTCTCCAAAGCATCCACATTCTTCTGGCAGTGTGGTGACTCGAACTGTAAGCAACATTCCAAGTGTTGGCCTAACTAAATTTCTATAAAAGTTCTAAAAACACATTTTATTCATCCACTCTAGTTAAAATACAATAAAAGAAAGAAGGAATTGGAATAACTTGTCTCTGTTGGAAAACTTAACAGAATAATAGATACAGTAATTGTTACTAATTAACAGTTCCAATATTATAACGTTCCATAAACACAACCTTGGCAAAAATCAAATTCAGAAAACAGATTGTCTCCTTTGCAACTCCAATAACAGGCAGAGAACCCCCAGCTTTTGGCTGTAACTCAGAGAGGTAAAAAATAGCTTCCACTACTTCCAAAGAGCTATCCAACCTTTCTTCACAGCTCAAATCCCCCACACCAGGCAACATCCTGGCCAACATTTTCTGTCCCCTCTCCAAAGCATCCAAATTCTTCTGGCAGTGTGGTGACCTTGCACTGATACATTGCACTGTGCTACAGTTGCAGTGGAGTTTGAAACAGGAGACAGGCAAATCGATTCTGTGGTGCAATGGTAATGAAGAGGCAGGAGGCCAGATTTAAATCCCACCTGCTGCTGAGGTGTGTCATTCCATATCTGAACAGATTGATTAAAACGGCCCACAAGTTAAACAGTCTGTTCACTAAGCAGAGTGCAATTAAACAGAAGCCCACCGAGCCTACTTAAAAAGCATGTCAATGAATTACAACAAACAGAGTTTTTGATCCAAACTACACCGATGGCCTTTGATAAAATGGTGAATTCTCCAGCAAGTTGCAGTGACCGGAGTTAATTAAAAATACAAGTTACTTGTGCTGAAGTAACCCTGTCACTCATAGCAGAATAGTGGGATAACAAGCATGGGGCTGGATGAACACAGCAGGTCAAGCAGCATCATA
>JAHRHZ010000275.1:16170970-16196404 GCA_024137785.1 Ginglymostoma cirratum
TCAAGTTTTCCTGCTCCTATGATGCTGCTTGACCTGCTGTGTTCATCCAGCCCCATGCTTGTTATCTCGGATTCTCCAGCATCTGCAGTACCTTTTATCACTCATAGCAGAATAGTCTCCAGATGTTAATTAACAAAACAAGGGAGTTTATTAACGATTACACATGAAAAGAAACATGAATAAAACACATGTACAAACAGATTAGAAACAAGAGGTGAGTTCAAAAAGATAAAAAGTAAAAATCAAGATTATGTTCATAAGTCTCTGAGTCAGTCATGAAGAGCAGATAAGATAATATCGAAACTGATTTTGGGTTGTGTTAGTTGTTTAGAATCATAGAATCCTTACAGTGCGGAAGCAGGCCAATTCGCCCATTGAGTCCGCACTGACCCTTCAAAGAGCATCCCACTAGACCTATCACTCCCTAACCTTCTTCCCTGTAATCCTGCATTTCCCATGATAAATTGACCTATCATACACAACCCTAGACACTACAGGTAATTTAGCATGGCCCATCCACCCAACCTGCACATCTTTGGATTGTGGGTGGAAACTGGAGCACCCGGAGGAAACACGCGCAGAAAGGGGGAGAATGTACAAACCCTACACAGACAGTTGTCCAAGGGTGGAATCGAACCCTGTTGATGTTGTCAGTTGAGCTGTAGTTTTGAAGGCCATTTGAAGTTCCTTTTTCCTGATTCCTGTTTTAAAAGTTTTTTTTTGGTAACACGCAGAGTAACAGCTTAAATTCCTTTCTGTATTTGCAGTGTAGGGGCGCTTATTGACTATTCTCCGGTTGTGAAGCCCACAGCATACTCAACATATTCTAATGCACAGCATCCTAATAATAACATGCAGATTATGTTGTAGCTCTCTTTCAACCCCTACTTTTGTCTATTTCTGTAAGGGGAGCTCTGCAAAAGTTGCCTCTTTGCCAAGAATGGTTGTGATTGTTTGATCAGACCCCTTGTTATCTCAAGTCACCCCCACTCTGTTTAAAATCTCTTTGACACCTTCAGGTATTATATTCCATCAATCTCAAAAAGAGTTTTTGCTAGCCATTCATTAGATTTATACTTGTGGTTATTTTGTCTCAGTACCCCCCATCTTTTTAAAAGGTCACACCTTGGTCTTAAAGGCTTAAAAACATATGAAATATTTCAAGATTCTGATCTGACATTGAAGCCCTCCCCCCATTGGGTGGGTGAAATGAGATCTGTTTTCATTTCGTTACGAAGCGTGAAAATAATTGAATATAGAACAACAGACCCATTCATTCTCTGAGCTTCAATCAATATTACCTTTTCAATTCTAACAGAGTATCCCTAAGTTCTGGACAATGCTCTACAAGAACATTTGATTTCCCAATAATGTCTTAAGTTGCATGATTGAAGGAACAAACTCCAATGGAATAAACTGGTGGAGTAGAAAGTTCAAAGTGAGCCATGCCCATATCTTACTCTAATTTATCCCTGCTGCTACCCTCATCCTTTAGGTTGGTGGAAACAGAGCATATTGTTTCCTGTTTGTCCCCTTCATGATGGAGGTATTGCTCTATCATGTGACATGACACAGCTTTTGCACTTTTCCCCGATCTGGGGTCTCAATCAAATCATTAACTTCCGCAAGCCTCTCTGCTGCTTTATACAGGTCACTGAACCACCGTTTCAGGGTTAACCTGATGTTGGCAGGAGACATGAACATGTAATCTCTTGGCTGTAAGGTTGGGGCCCTGGCATGTTTGTTTCCATTTTGCTTCATCACTGTTTGAGTCATTTTCACATGTTGCCTCACCACTTCATGAGTGTCACTCTCGGATCTCTGCTATGTATTGTAACACAGGGACTTCCTTCTTTACTTCTATAAACCTCCCCTTGAGTACTTTCAGAGGCCCATACAATTGGTGCCTGTAAACTAATACAAATGGGGTAAACCCAGTAGACACATTGGTGAGTCCAGGATGGCAGAAAAGCAAAAATTTTGGTCCTTTACCACGATCATGGGGGTACTCATGGATGCACAGCCTGACCCATTGTGTTTTAGAGTCTGGCGGTACCATTGTGGCACTGTGGCTGATCCAACAACAACTTCCATTGGGTCATACCCAGCTTATGCATGACTCCCTGAGCTATTTTAGACATTAACTTTGAGCCCTGACCCTACTGGATCTCAATGGGCAGACCATACCGGGTCAAGAACACAGTTAATTCTCTCACCGTCATTTTGGTGAACACGGTTCTAGGTGCCCAACCCCTGGAGAAAGTGCAGCTATATCCATGATGGTAAGGATACACTGATAACCTCCTTGTGTTTTGGGCAGGGGTCCTGAATGGCTCCCTAGCGTAGGAATCACACGCACAGGTCTTACTGCGTGTTGGGGGCTTCCCCACAATCTACAAAACCTCTCTACATCCTGTTGCCTGGTGAGAGCTTGTCTTTTGCATATACTTTCATAACATGGTACAACACATCGATTTGCAAAAAAAAAGGCCCCAAAGAACTACAGATGTTGGAAATCAGAAACAGAAAGAAAAGCTTGGCAGGAAGGCTCAGCAGGTCTGGCAGCATCTGCAGAGAGACAGACAGACAGACAGAATTAACATTTCAAGTCCAGTGACTATTCTTCAGAAAGAGTTCTCTGTCTCCTTTCTCTCCACTGATGCTGCTGAGATCTCCCAGCAATTTCTGTTTCTGTTTCATGTCGATTACCTGTAGCTCCTTCAGTGCACCAATGGGAGAGTCTTCTGATCAGCCATGTATGATATGGAATGGGAACTCTGAAGCTACAGCCTTTGGTGACAGGTGAGTGACTAATTCCAGGTAAAATTTGCTATGAAAACAAACATGGGTTTTGTCTGTTGAGTGTGCCACTCGGCGCAGGAAAGAAATGAAGTTTCCACGAAGACAAGTTCCTAATAAAATGAGATATTTGTATGTTAGATTTGAACAATTAGTATTTTTGTTAGTAATCTGGTAAGACTGTTCCCAGTGGTAGTAAGAACAACAGCCAGGGGACACTGATCTAAAGCGAGGAGTGAAATGAACTCGGGTAACACGAGGACAAACATTTTACACAACAGGAGCAGATTTGACTGTCAGGATGAGGTTGCATGTTGAGTACTGACTGAAGGGGAAATGCATAGCGCTGAGTCCCCAGTTCCACATATGATTTCACCTTCATCCCTGTCATGGTCCACCCAGCATTCCTGGCTAGTGGTGATCTGGAGAGCACAGTGCTGAAGACAGGTGGGCTGAACAATAGCATTTAATGGCTGTATTTTGCTCGCTACTGACATTGACTGAGTGAGTGACGTTGGCGCTAAGACTGTCTGAGATTTGATATTGGCACAGGCTTGGAGCCTCTGCTGTCTATCGCTGTCATACAGAGAAGACAAGACTCCATAGACTTCCTCACTCTGCTGGCAGAAATGTTCTCTGCCTATCTCGGGTACTCTGTACCCTCTTCTTCCACAACAAGAGGAAATTTATGCAACAGAATAATGGTGTGTGCTGAGCTGATGTTTGGACAACATTAATTGTGTGTAACTAAGGAGCAAAGGCCTGACACTCTGTGAGGATAAGGTGGAGCGTCAGTGCTAGGTGGACAGATAGGGAATGTGAGGAAGTGCACAGACAGAAGAGGGAAGGTTGGACTGAAGGGCGATAGGCTGAAATAGGTGTGGGAAGGGTGAATGAGGCACAAATTAAATGAGGTTGAACATGTGACTATATTCACCTTTCATGCCTTGATCAGGACATCGACCTGCTCTCAGCTTCGAGCCAGGATTATGATGGCACACTGCTCCTGTTCACCTCTTCCATTTCCTTCAACTGGGCCTTCTTGGTAACCCTTCCATGTTCCTCTGCTACAGAGGACTATCTCTTTATAGGCCCCCACAGCACCCAGCATCAGATTCAGGAACTTGTTACGCACACAGCCTTAGTGTACATAAACCACCAATCTGCCACATCGAGGTGTTCTAGCCTCAATGCCAGACTCTATCCAATTTCCCGTTTGTAATGTCCCTTTAAAAGCTGGAATTGGAACTGATTCATATGGTTGGCCATCACACCCACTTTACCTCACTGATTGGGGAGCACAGAAATAATATAGACAGCGGCTAGCTTAAAAATCCACTGACAGTTGAATACGTTTGCTCCTGGCATTTCATGTGAATGTACTCTAGAAACGGTCATTCAGCCGTGCATGGATATCAAATACACAGTGCCAAGATCACCTGCCAACTAATCCTGGACTAATTATTTAGCTGAATAACATGTGAAACCAAAATTAGCACAAAGGCATAAGGAGCAAATGGTGTAACGTTCAATCAGATTGACATAAGCATAGTGGGTCCAGGAGTGTGTCATTCAGTTCCTCGGGCTTACTCTGCCATTCAGTTAGGTCAAACCTGTCAAAGGGCCATCACTGATGCACTCTGCTGCTAAGGAATATTTCGCTATGAGCTGAGAGCAGTGGGATGTTTCAAAAAGATCAGCCCACTCTCACTGGGGTTATCTTTATTCGCGTAGCAAGAGGAGAGAGCAACCCAAGAGTTCAGGGGGCAAGGGAGTCACAGATGGTGAGCAAGTCTAGGCATGACAGAGGCATTCCATGTGGAGAGACTTCATTCAGTCACGGGTCGTGGGTGCTGTTGGCTGCGCCAGCACTTATTGCTCATTTGTAGTTGCCCTTGATATGCTAGTGGTGACTTGCCTTCTTGAACCACTGCAGTCCATATGACGTAGGTGGACCCGCTAAGCCGTTTGAGGGGGGAGAGCCAGGAATTTGACCCAGAGACAGTGAAGGAACAGCGATATATTTCCGAGTAAGGATGGTGAATTTCTGCAGTGCATCTTGTAGATAACACACTCTGCTTCCACTGAGATTTGGTGGTGGAGGGAGTGAAGGCTTGTGGACATGGTGCCAATCAAGTGGACTGAATTGTCCTGGATGGTATCAAGTTTCTTGTGTGTTGTTGTAGCTATGGACTGTGGATTCTCAGTCCAGTAGGTAGTGAATTGTCCTTAGTGACGATGTTATGTTTTTGTCTCTCAGTTCAGCCTTACTCTCTTATGCTATATCTAATGAGTCAATTTCAGTCTGTGTTTCAGACTTTCCTCTGTTTGCTATCTTTAAATCTCAGTGATTCAGGAGACAGACTCTAGGCCCAGACTTGATCAAGGTCCCAGTTATCCTGTTGCTCACCTGCAAGTTGCAGCACAGGAAATGGTCAAATGAAAAGACAAGGAGAAAATACAAAAGGTTCAAAATCGTTAGCTGTACAAAATCCCTGGTTGGGCTACACCTAGAGATACCGTGTTCAGTTCTGGGCTTAGAACTTAGAGAGTGTACATTGGCTTTGGAGATTACCAGAATAGGTTTACCGGAATGATACCCGGACTCAAAATTAAATTACAACGCAATATTATGCAAACATAGGTTGTGTTCACTTGATCTTACATGTTTAAGGAGCAATTTAATAGAGTTTTCAAGAAACTAAGGGAAACAAATGGAGTAGATCAGGATAAACTACTTCTGCAAATTGGAGAATCTAAGTGTCTTGAATATATGGTAGTAATATTATAGGTTTTGTCCAAATTGTAATCTCCTTTTGAAAAGAATGGACACAATAGAGCTTTGAAAGGTGGCTCTCAAAAGTCATTTGATTTCATTTGTGGACTCAACTGTGATTGGTACTAGGCTGTACTTATGTCTAGAAGGATCAAAAGGGACATTGAAATTCAATGTACATTTCTAAGGATAGACAGAAACTCATTAAGATTGGTTTCCCTAGAGGTGTGAATGGCTCTTTCCTTTTTAACCAAATCTTGAAGAATAGGAGCCAATCATGTTAACGGCTGAGATAGTTAATTAATTAACTTGACTGTATGACAACGGATGGGACTGTACTCCAGACTTGGGTTAATAACAACTACCTAATATGGAAATGTGATCCAACAGTTTAGGAGAACAGACATTTTGAGTTGTAAACTGTATAAACTGTACATAAGCCTGACCAGGAGCAACCATTCACTGCAAAGTGAGCAGGAAACGCAGTAAAGACAACTTCAGCCACCCACTCTCAGCTGAACTAACTGACAGCAACACCTGAGATAACAAGGTGCAGAGCTGGATGAAGAAGGGTCTAGGCCCGAAATGTCAGCCTTCCTGCTCCTCTGATGCTGCTTGGCCTGCTGTGTTCATCCAGCTCCACACCTTGTTATCTCAGATTCTCCAGTGTCTGCAGTACCTATTATCTCAGCAACATCTGAGAGTTGATTTTTCTCTCCGACATCAGGAGTTCCAGAGGAAGGCGTCCTGAAATCCTCTGCTTTTTGTTGAAAAGGAACCCAGGCAATTTGAAAGTGTTGTGTTGGCAGACCTTGTAAGGAAGAAAATGACTGACACTCACTTCCTAAATCTACTGTTCCTGCTGGGTCCACATACAAAGGCAAATTTCAACTGCTCAATTACAGAAGCCATCACAGCTGCTGAATTCGACCTTTCAACTTTAATTCTTCATTCTAGGATACCAACACTCCAAGTGCGAGCTGCAGGGCTGCAATGACATCCCAAAGATCTGAATTGAAAATCATCTTTACAAGGCTCTCTTGTGCTTACCTGCATGGATGTACCTGGTTAGAAATTTTATCATCTTTACTTAAGTAACTTACTGAAGTGTTTTGTAATATCTTGGTTATGGCAAAAGCTTCGCTGCTGATTATTTTAAAATTAAATTGCTCTCAAATTAACAGAAGGGGTTATGGATATAGACATGGCAATTCTCAGCTCATGGGAAATGTTACATGTTCAAGTAATTCATTGTAACTTTACTGTCTCTTTATTTGAACTCTGGGAAAGATGGCTGCCTGTAGTGAGTGCGCTTCATAACATAGGTCACCTGACTATGGCAACCCAGGAGGACCATTAGTACAGCATTGCACTTCCAACCAAATGATCCCTTTGCAAGAAAAATAAATTTGCATGTCCTATTATTTACACTGTGAATCATTGAAGTTACCCATAATGTAGACAACTGTTCTCTTGCATTAGCTAAACCCTTTGTCACTTTAGTTAGTCCGTCTTTCGTCAGTCTCTTTACAAGCCTGGATCTGGACTGATGGCTTCTCCTCCAAGCTGTCCTGGTTGGAGTGATGTGCTGTCTGGTTTGGTTTCCAAATCTCAGCTGACGCTGCTCACTTACACTGTTACCTTAAAATCTCCTTAGTTGCTGTCTCACTGCGTTTGTTTGTTCATCGGTCAATGTGGCCTTCAAAGCGTTATAAACCTCTTCAGGCACATTTAGTCCCAGCTTTTGACTTGTTTCAGCTAGGTGACTTTAGGTTTGTACCTAATATCTGAAATTCCGAATCATCTTTTTGTGATTGTGTTGGCCTTTAGAGTATTTAGTCCTTTCGGGGTGAGCATGGTTTCATCACAGACTCTCAACTTTACCGTCAACGGTTTCATTTTTACATCACCATCTGATGTGGCCTTACATAGCATATAACATAAGGGGAAACATAGAAACATAGAAGATAGAAGCAGGAAGAGGCCATTCGGCCCTTTGACCCTGATCTGCCATTCATCACAATCATGTCTGAGCGTTCAACTCAATAGCCTAATCCTGCTTTCTCCCCATAACCTTTGTTACCATGCACACCAAGTACTGTATCTAGCTGCAACTTGAATGCATTTCGGGTATCACCCTTCTTCAGGATATCTTCCAGTCCCTAAGAAGGGTAATACCTGAAACATTGACTTCTCCTTTTCTCCAGATGCTGCCTGGCTTGCAGTGTTCTTCCAGCTGCCTGTTTGTTTACCTTGGATTCCAGCTACAGCAGATTTTTTTGTCTCTTGAATACATTAATGTTTTGGCATCAACTACTTCCTGTGGTAATGAATTCCACAGGCTCACCACTCTTTGGATGAAGAAATGTTTCCTCATCTCTGTCCTAAATCATCTACCCTGAATCCTCATACTGTGTCCCCTGGTTCTGGACACACCCACCATCGGGAACATCCTCCCTGCATATACCCTGTTCAGTCCTGTTAGAATTTTATATGTCTCTATGCATTCCCCCCTCATTTGTCTGAACTCCAGTGAAAACAATCCCAGCCTAGTCAATCTCTCCTCATACATCACACCTGCCATTCCCGGAGCCAGCCTGGTAAACGTTTGCTGCACTTCCTCCAGAGCAAGTGCATCTTTCCTCAGAAAGGGAGACCAAAACTGCACACAATATTCCAGGTGTGGTCTCACCAAGGCCCTGTATAACTGCAACAACACATCCCTGCTCCTGTACTCGAAACCTCTCATAATGAAGGCCAATCTACCATTTGCCTTCTCTACCGCCTGCTGCACCTGCATGCTTACCTTCAGCGCCTGGTGCACAAGGACGTCCAGGTCCAGCTGCACACTCCCATCTCCCAATTTACAGCCATTCAGGTATTAATCTGCTGCCTTATTTTTGCTTCTTCATATTCACTTGATTTTTCTCGTTCCACCATCTGCATCGCAATAGTTATAAACCATCTTTCTCCTTTAGACATGATATTGCCAACCTGTTGAAAGGTGAACATTGAATGGTCTGAATTTTTATCTGACATCTCTCTAGTGCCTACACTAGGTGTGTAAGTATAGTGTTGACACCTCTGTCAATCAGCTCTGTAGGATTTATAGGTTCGTCAGTTTTCATCCCGGCCAAATACAAAAACACACAATTCAGGGGCAAAACTAGGTTATTTGACCCTTTGGATCTGCTCCACCATTCAATAAGATCATTGTTTTCCAAATTCCACATTGCCACCTTAATTTTTCATTCCCCTGCCTACTGAAAATCTATTTACCTCCAATGACTCTATCCCCATTGTCTTCCGAGGCAGGAAATTCCTCCGAGAGAATATATTTCCCCGCATCTCTGTCACAAAATGATGACCCCTATTTTTAAACCGATATCCCCTAGTTCTGCACTGATCCAAAAGGGGAAAAATTCTTTCCATGTCCACTTAGTCAAGATCATTCAGGATCTAATAAACTTCAATCAGATCACTCCTTGCTCTTCGAAACTCCAGTGATAACAAATCCAGCCTGCCCATCATTCCTCATAAGACAATCCCTTCATTCCAAGTGTCAATCCAGTAAACCATCTCTGAACCATTTCCAATGCATTTACATCCTTTCTTAAATAAGGAGATCAAAACTAGCCACAGTATTCAAGATGTGGTCTCACCAAAGCCCTGTACAATGGAAACATGACATCTTTACTTTTATGTTCAATTCCTCTCATTGTAAAGGCTAGTATTCCATTAGCCTTCTTAATCACTTGCTGTCCTTGTGTAATAACCATTGATGACTCAACAGTAGAACACCAATTCTGCAATTCTTCTCCATCTCAATCGTACTTTATTTTATTCTCCTCGTCCAGCTGAACACTTTCACGTTTTCTCAATTACATTTCATGCAAAAAACCAAAAGAACTGCAGATGCTGTAAATCAGAAACAAAAACAGAAGTTGCTGGAAAAGCTCAGCAGGTCTGGCAGCATCGGTGAAGAAAAATCAAGGTTAATATTTTGGATCCAGTGACCCTGTCTGAGAACGGTTATGAGGAAGGATCAATGGACCTGAAATATTAACTCTGATTTCTCTTCACAGATGCTGCCAGACCTGCTGAGCTTTTCCAGCAACTTCTATTTTTGTTACATTCTGTACGCCGGATTTTTGATGACATACATTACCTTTCTCTGTCAGTCTGCATCCTCATTGTATCATACTTGCCACATACTTTCCTCCTCATCTTTGTGTCATCTGCAAATTTAGTTGGTGTACCTTTGAACCTGAATTGAAGGTTTTATAGTTCTTTCATGGTATGTGGGTGTTGCTCGCTGGCCCAGCATTTATTGCCTGTCCTTCCTTGCCCTTGAGAATGTGGTGGTGAGCTGCTTTTTTGAACCACTGCAGTCCATTTGGTATTGGTTGATCCACAATGCTGTTAAGGGAGGGAGTTACAGAATTTTGACCTTGTGACGCTGAAGGGACGGCGATATATTTCCAAGTCAGGATGGCCAGTGAGTTGGAGGGGAATTTGCTGTAGTGGTTGTACTGAGGTCAGCCAGGTTTGGGGCTAATAATCTGGTCCAATCAGGGACCCTGGCTGACAGATAAGAACAGGAGTCTCAGAGGTTCTGCTCACTCTGAGAACTGGCTCTTGGGGAGCTGGATCTGTGTCAAGGATCTCCACGTGTTAATAAAGGGTGACTTGGTGATGGGATACCAGCCTCTGTGGAGTTATTTCAACAGTGTTCCCATGTATTTGGGGCCCTTGTCATTCTAGATAGTCATGGGTTTGGAAGATGGTGTTTAAGGAGCCTTGGAGTATTTCTGCAGTGCATCTTGTAAATGGTACACACTGTTGCTACTATGCATCAGCGGTGGAGAAAGTGAATGTTTGTGGATGTGTTCTCAATCAAGTGGGCTGCTTTGTGCTGGGTTGTCTAAAATTTCTTGAATGTTTTTGGATCTGCACCCATCCAGGCAAGTGGAGAGTTTTCTATCGCACTCCTGACCTATGTCTTGTAGACGGTGACAGGCTTTGGGGAGTCAGGAGGTGGGTTATTTGCTGCAAGATTCCTAGTCTCTAACCTGCCCTTGTAGCCAGAGAACTTGTATAAGTAGTCTAGTTCAGTTTCTGGTCAATAGTAACCCCCAGGATGTTGACAATGGGGATCCAGTGATGGCAATACCATTGAAAATCAAGATGTAATGATTAGATTCTCTCTTGCTGGAGATGGTCATCGCTGGTATTTGTCTGGTGCAAATGTTCTTTTCCACTTGTCATCCCTAGACATTGTATAAATTGTAAAAAGTTGGTCCCTGCAGGATCCCACTCATTTCTTCCTGCCAATCAGACCAAGACCCGTTCATGCATTCTGTTTTCTGCCAACCAGCCAATCATTTGTCCATGCAACTATGTTGCCCTTATCTCATGAGCTCCAACTTTGTGCAAAAACCATTCACATCGGAATCTTATCAAACATCTTCTGAAAATCCAACTTCAGTAGTTCAATGGTTTCCCTTTGATCCACAGCACAAGTTCCTCCTTCAAAGGCTTCCAATAAATTGGTTAAACATGATTTCCATTTGACAAAAATATTCAGACTCTTCCTAAGCACCTTTAAATTTTCCTGAATGCCCATTTACAACTACCGTAATGATGAAACACTTGTGTGCAGGCTGGTTTAGCTATTTGAAATTAGAATATTGTTCTCCCCATGCTTGACACCTTTATTTTGTTTTATGCACTAGTTTCCTCAGGGTGGCACGGTGGCTCCCTGGTTAGTACTGCTGCCTCTCAGTGTCAGGGACCCAGGTTTGGTTCTAGCCTTGGGTGAGTGTCAGTGTGGACTTTTCACATTTTCAAAGATGTGCAGGGTAGGTGGATTGTCCATAGTGTGCAGGTGAGGTGGATTAGTCATGGGAAATACAGGATTACAGGGATGGGGTTGGGACTGGGTGGGATGTTCCTTGAAGGAACGGTGTGGGCCGAAGGGCCAATTGGCCTGCTTCCACTGCTAGGGATTTTGTGATTTTGCAACTTGTCCTCCAGCCTTGACCTTTCTCTTGGCCCGTCTCTTCATACTTGGTGCTTTTCTTCACCTCATTGTGGTTGAAGAGCCCAGTCTGTTTCTGACTGTCCCAGCTAATTACCAAAGTAGCGCACATGTCAGGGCTGCTGCTCCACAAACCTACCCATTCTCCTATATATTTGCTCTTTTATTCACAAGCTCAATTTCTGAACATGTTTATAACTTTGTCAATGTTTGCCAATTTTTTTTGCTCTTAATAGTCACGCTAGGATAAGAGGATCCCTTATACCTCAGATAATCATATTCTTAAAGAGATCAACTCTCATATACCCAAATTCACAGGAATCTGTGAGATGTGTAAATGTGGTCCGATGTTTATCAACATATTCTTTTTCAAGCCTTGAGTTCTAATACTGAACACATTTTCATAAATTATTTTGACTTGAACCAAAATTTCTGCAGCTTGTTTTTCTGTTCTTCAGAGGTATTTACAGTGAAATCCATTGTTTCCTAGAGTGATACAGATGTACCTATTCATAGAATCTCTGGCTTGTTAATTGTACCTGTCACGGTCTCATAGACTTTCCACTGAAAGATTAATAGTTCAGTTTCATTTTCCCTTTCATTTTGACTCGAACCAGGAGAGGAAAATGTACTGCTATTGTGCAACACACCCAGATATTCAACTGAAGCATATTTTTTTGTTTCCTTTGCCTCTCCAGTGGCTTCCAAAGGCTTTAAGCAGCTGTGAACATTTGTGTTCCTCTTTTAGTAGTTGTGCTTCAAAATCTAATCCCAAGTGACATGTTCAAACTACACCGGTACTTGACCTCTGTGTTTATGAAAACTTTGTGTAAGATGTCTGCCTTCAGTAAGTGAGCTGTGTTGAATAGTTTATACAACCACAGAAAGCCAGAACTTCCAATTTCCAACTGAACAGACCAGTTTGAGGAAATGGCATTTATGCAACTGTGACACTAGGACAAATAATGAAAACAAGGCATTTCTGGAGTGAAGTTAAGAAATACAACAACACACAAAATATGGCATAAATTTGGAATTGCCTTCCAAAATGAAACAAAGTGTACGATGCTAGATCAATTTATGAATTTTAAACTGAGATTGATAGATGTTTGGCAACCAAGAGTATTAAGTGTTCAGGGCAAAGGAGGGCATTTTGAATTAGATCACAGATCAACCTTGATCTTAGAGGTTGGATAGGCTAAAACTCTTTCCCCTGGAGGGCAGGCGGATGAGGAGTGACCTTATAGAGGTTTATAAAATTATGAGGGGTACAGATAAGGTCAATGGCAAGATGTCTTTTCCCTAGGGTGGGGGATTTCAAGGCCAGAGGGCACATATTTAAGGCGAGGGGAGAAAGATTTTAAAAAGACATGAAGGGCAACTTTTTTACAACATGAGTGGAGCGGAATGAACTGTCAGAGGAAATGGTAGATGTGGGTAGAGTTACAATGTTTAAAAGACATTTAGATAAGCACATGAATGAGAAATGTTTGGAGGGATATGGGCCAAGTGCAGGCAGGTGGGACTAGTTTAGTTTGGGATTATGGTCGGCATGGACTGTTTGGACTGGAGGTTCAGTTTCCGTGCTATATGATTTTATGACTCTATGACTGAATGAACAGATTTTTAGTACCTTGACGATATCTTCCTCTTCCTGTGTTGCTGTAAGCTCACAAACAGGTGTCGTGCTGCAGTGAAACCCTGGCTTTGACCTCCATAGTTTCTGACATGGATGCTTGCTAATGATTATTCCCATTCAATTTCCACATTGCCCAAGGCCTTTCGACTGGTATGGATTCACAGTGCCCGTTTCTGATAGTGTGGTAAACATCACCTCAACTCGAGCAGCTACTGTGGAGCTGTTGTGGATCAGGCTTAGCTTTGAATTTCAGACACACTCACCCTCTCAGGCTGGGTGAAACTGCATCATGCTATACAGTATCTCATTTTGTGATTCGACCTGAAAACGATGCAGAAGACAAAGTTATATTTGGCTGGCTCCTGCTTTTAATGGAATCCAGCCATGGAAAGTAACAGTAAGTTCATCTACTCAGATGAGTCTCAAAAAGGAACAGAAATGTTATCATCTGAGGGGTCATGTCCTCATTTTTTTTGGATTATTGGAAACAACTATGATAATTCTATTTGACAATTATTGAATCACACCTCCTTCAAATGCACATCTTGCGCCAAAGCCCAGAGAAAGGTGAAATTTCATTGATTCTACCAATACAAAACAACACCAGCGAAAGCTGATATTGGCTTCAATGTTATTGAGGAGACGCTTAGCCTGGATCCAAATAGCAAATTATACAAAGACAATTTGAATTCACAGCCCACAAAATCTGGAGCTGTCACCTTCCACTGGCACCATTGTTCTTTATTTAGTGCTCGGTTAGCATTTTGTTAAATTGAATGTGTGAGTCCTGTAAATTTGTCAGCCCCCAATAAGGTGCAAAACAGTATGTAACACATCTCAAATCACAGCTTATAGGACACACCCCAAACAGAACAGTAGCTAACTGAATGAACAGTATGGTGTCCTGGCCCCAATGTTACCAGCTGCTTGTCCCCAGGTATCCTAGCCCCCCATTCCTTCATATCTACCATTGTTACTTCCAACTTCATTTCAAAGAAAAGCTATTACTGTTAATGCCACACTTGCCAACTTCCCTTTCATCTTCAAAGTCCTTGAATACCCTATTGCCTCACAAATTGGTGCCTCCATCCTTCCCATGACTCCATACAGAACTTTAGTGAGGGCACATCTTGAGTACTGTGTGGAGTTTTGGTCTCCTAGTCTAAGGAAAGACACTGTTCCTATTGAGGGAGTCCAACAAAGGTTCAGAAGGGTGATTCCAGGGATGGGATGCTAAGAGGCTGCAGGGTGACTTGGACATGCTGGCTGAGTGGGAAAATACTTGGCAAATGCAATATAATGGGGATATAAGTGAGGTTATTCATTTTGGTCACAAAAACAGGAAGGCAGATTATTATCTGAATGTTGGCAGTTTAGGAAAAGGTGAGACCTCGGTATCATGGTGGAACAGTTGCTGAAGGTCGGCATGCAGGTGCAGCAGGCAGTGAGGAAAGCTAATGGCATGCTGGCCTTCACTGCGAGAAGATTTGTGTATCAGAGTAGGGATGTCTTGCTGCAGCTATACAGCAGTGAGGCCACACCTTGAGTATTGTGTGCAGCTTTTGTCTCCCAGTCTGAGGAAGGACATTCTTGCTATTGAGGGAGTCCAGCGAAGGTTCACCAGACTGATTCCCGAGATGGCAAGACTGACATATGAAGAAAGACTGGAGCAATTGGGCTCATACTCGCTGGAATTTAGAAGAATGAGGGTATCTCATAGAAACATATAAAATCCTGATGGGACTGGACAGGCTAGATACAGGAAGAAGGTTTCTGATGTTAGGGAAGTCCAGAACTAGGGGCCACAGGTTAAGAATAAAGGGTAAGCCATTCAAGATGGGAATGAGGAAGACTTTCTTCACTCAGAGAGTTATGAACCTGTGGAATTCCCGACTAGAGGAAACTATTGGGGCCAGTTTGCTAGATATATTGAAGAGGGAGCTGGATGTGGCTCTTGCAGCTAAAGGGATCAAGGGGTATGGGGAGAAAGCGGTTGGTGAATGGTGGTGCAGGCTCAAAGGGCCAAATGGCCTACTCCTACACGTATTTTCTATGTTTCTATGAACCCCTCCAACCAGTTTTCCAGCCCTGTCACAACAGTGAAATAACTTTCAGCTAATGTCACTTCTTCCGAAATCACACACTTTCTCTTCTCACCTATCTTGTTCCGTCTGCAGTCTTGAAGAGATTGATCAAGCCTGTCTTCTCCAATACCTCCCCCACCATCGTCCTGCTGGGTGGAGCTACGTTTACCTGCCTCCATCTGTACCAAAAATAAAGTTCAAAAGTGCTCCGCTGCTCTGTCAGCGACTGTGGATGGAGAAGCAGAGTTCGTCTTACAGGTAAAACCAGCAAAGTTTAGAAATGGGACAGGTTTGAAACAATTCCCAAGGTAGTGGGAGGGAGGAGCGAAAAAGCAAAAAGGAAAGATAATGATAAGGTGGAAGAGATTAAATGTCAAAAAGAATGGCAAAGACAAAAAGAGGTTGGAATGGGACAAATGGAGAACACAATATCTTGGTGGTTAACACTGCTGCCTCTCAGCTCCAGCAACCTGGGTTCAATTCCCCAGATGACTGTCTGTGTGGTGTTAGCATGTTCTCCCCGTGTCTGCGTGGGTTTTCTCCGGGTGCTCCTGTTTCCTCCCACAGTCCAAAGATGTGCAGGTTACGTAGATTGGCCATGGGGCATTGTCCATAGTACAACCAGGATGTGCAGGCTAGTTGGGTTAACCATGGGAAGTGCAGGGTTACAGGGATGGGTTGGGTCTGGTTGGGATGCTCTTTGCGGGGTTGTTATGGACTTGATTGGTCAAATGGCCTGCTTCTGCATTGTGGGGATTCTATGAAAATAATACCTTCTCCTATCGACATCCAAGGAAACAGAGCAAGCTAATGTTTCCAGTGCAGATGACTCTTCATCAGAGCTCTGTCTCCATGGATGCTGCTTGACTGGCTGTGATCTCCTGCATGTTGTGTTTTCAGTACAGATTCCAGCGTCTGCTCGTAGCTTCTCCTCTTATCCTTACATCTAGAATAGTTCAATGATCTGTCACAATCTCCTCCTATTTCTCAGCTGAAGGTTGTTCCTTGGTGAAACCATCCAAAAATACAACATCAGTCTTCACATGTACACTGGCAACACCCAGTTGGATCTCACTATCTCCAAAAACCCCATTCTGCCCAACATTCGGTACTGAATGAGCAGTGGGTTTCCTCCAACAAGATATTGTCCAGACTTAAGACGTTGTTTGCAGTCCCCACCACAAATGCAATTCACTGACCATTGATGCAATCCAGGTCCCTGGATGCTGGTTGAAAAGCCACTAGGTGTTTTACTTACTTCTGAGTTTGCTTCCAAACGCCACAACGCTGTCCATCACTGATACCACCCTCTTCCATCACATATCCCCACCCTTTCCTCAGCTTATCTGCTGTTGTTGTGTCATGTGAGGACCCCTGTGGTGCAGTGATAGTGTCCTTACCTCTAAGTCAGGAGACCTGTGTTCAAGTCACACCTGCTCTAGAGGAGCGTCAGAACAGGTCTTGCTTTAAAAATATCAATCTGCTGCCAAAGCCTTTAATCATTCCTTTGCTAGCTCTTAACTCAGCTAAGGGAGGTGAAGGCATAGTGGTAATATCACTGGACTAATAATCCAGAACCTCAGACTGATATTACAGGTACATGAATTCAAATGGTGGGATTTGAATTTAATAAAAATCTGTCCTCGGCATTGGGGATGAGCCGCAAACGCTAGCCTGGACAGTGAAGCCTACTTCCCATGCATAAATTAAAAAAAGTTCATTTTGAAGTGTGCTCACTCAGCAAAAAAAATGACAATCTTAGCTTATTATCATGTCAATAAATAACTTAAATTGTCAAATATGTTTGAAATGGCTGAGATATTGACAAAAAGGGGGCATTGTGTTGTTTGTATCTAGTGAAGCAGGCAAGACTGTGCCTCAGTCATTGTCTCATCTGTAAAACTTTAGATGTGGTACGGTGGCTCAGTGGCTCAGTAGTTAGTACTGCTGCCTCACAGCACCTGTGACCCAGGTTCAATTCCACCCTTGGGTGACTGGCCGTGTAGCATTTGCACATTCTCCCAGTGCCTGGGTGGGTTCTCTCCAGGTGCTCCAGTTTCGTCCCACAGTCCAAAGATGTGCAGGCTAGGTGGTATGGCCATGCTAAATCGCCTGTAGTGTTCAGGGGTGTGTAGGTTAGATGTGAAGAAATGCAGGGGTAGGGGAATGAATCAGGGTGGGATGCTCTTCAGAGGGGCAGTGTGGACTTGTTGGGCCGAGGGACCTGTTTCCACACTGTAGGGATTCTCTGATTTCTATTCCACTGCTGTCTTAGCTGTACCCTAACACAGACACATTCCCTAATTAATTAGGACCAGAAGCAAGTGATTTTGGCCCTTCGGACATTCAATAATATCATTGTTCTGATCTGTTTGTGATCCGAATTCCCCATTCCCATCTAGCCCCGATAACCTTTGACTCCCATTCTCCCATCATCCCTGCGGCTTCGCTGGCTGTCATTGGTTCCCAGTTCATTTCCATTTAGAATGGTCTTCACTGCTTTTGAATGGCTCCTTCCAGCCATGCAACCCAACAAGATTTGTGCGTCGTCTTAACGCTGACTGGTTGTGTGTTCCTCATTGTCATCTCATCGCAAGTGGCAGCTATGGTTTCACTTGCCTGGGCCCTAAACTCCGCAGTTCCCTCCATACAACTATTCAAAAACCTAAAACTCTGTCCTAAACATATTCAGCCTGGGAACCCTGCAGCCCAATGGCATCAATGTGGATCTCACAAGCTTCAAAACCTCCCCTCCCCCAACCGCATCCCAAAACCAGCCCAGCTCATCTCCACCTCCCTAACCATGTTTTTCCTCTCACCTATCCCCTCCTCCCACCTCAAGCCCCACCCCCATCTCCTATCTACTATCCTCATCCTGCCCCCTTGACCTGTCCGTCCTCCCTGGACTGACCTATCTCCTCCCTACCCCCCCACCTACACTCACCTTTACTGGGTCCATCCCCGCCTCTTCGATTTGTCTGCCTCCTCTCCACCTATCCTCTCCTCTATCCATCCTCTACCCGCCTCCCCCTCTCTCCCTATTTATTTCTGAACCCTCTTCCCCTCCCCCATTTCTGATGAAGGGTCTAGGCCCGAAACGTCAAGTTTTCCTGCTCCTATGATGCTGCTTGGCCTGCTGTGTTCATCCAGCCCCACGCCTTGTTATCCCTAAACATTGAACCTGCTATTTCCTCGGGCGATTCCCGCATTTTGCTTGATAATTTCTCTCCTGATGTGCCTTGGGGTGGTTTAACACGTGAAATATGCTAACTAAAGTTGTCCTTCTCGCTGTGGGTCAGTGGCCTATCATACTTCAGTTTATACACCAGGGAAAGGGCGGCATTGTGGACAGAATTGAATGAAGACTTTGGGAGTGGAAATAAGGTGTGTGTGCTGAGTTATCAAGTAGGAGATGAAATGGTGAACTTATGATTGTGACTTTAGAATGATAAATTAAGCTTTCGTGGCCTCATGAAGGTACCTACTGGCACTACGTTGCCAAGCTGTGAATACTTTTTAGATTTAAACTTTATGAAATTAAGTATTGTCTTTAAAATTAAATCGGTGGAACGTGGGAACATTTTGGCGCACGGTGTGTGTTTGTTTAAGGATGATGCACATAAGGGGAGGTGATGGCCTTGTGGTGTTATTGCTGAACTGTTAATCCCAGAGACCCAGATAACATTCTGGGGTCTCAGGTTTGAATCCCACCACGGCAAATGGTAGAATTTGAATTCAATAAATATCTGGAATTAAGGATCTAATGATGACCGTGAATCCACTGTCGGTTGTTGGGGAAAAACCCATCTGGTTGACTAATGTCCTTCAGGGAAGGAAACTGCCATCCTTACCTGGTCTGGCCTATGTGTGACTCCAGACCCACAGCAATGTGGTTGACTCTTATCTACCCTCAGGGCAATTAGGGATGGTCAAGCGACACCCTCATCCCGTGAATGAGTAAAGAAAGAAAACAAATCTGAGGTCCATGGTGGTCTTTGTTGAACCCTGTGGCACTCGGGGAGGAAGAGGACCTGAATGTAAATGAGCCTCTAATCAATGTCAGGGCCAGAAGGAGAAGTTCCAGAGACAATCTCATAGACATGGTATTTGCCCAAGATGGAGGAACCAACAACATTAATGGTTGGTGGGGGAAGCAGGCATGATTTTAAAATGAAAGACCGGGGGTTCAGAGGTGATTTGAGGAAAAGCTTTTTCACCGAGAGGGTGGTTCTGTCTGGGCGGTTAGTTGAGGCAGGAACTCGTAGAACCTCTAAAAAATACTTAAATGGGCACCTAAAGTATTGTATGGGCCAAGCGAGGGCAATGTGAGAGCAGTGCAGGTTGTAGCATGTTTTGTTTGGCAGTACAGATTCAATGGGCTGAAGGGCCTCTTATGTTTCTCCCTGCCACCATCTCTGTGGACCCACTTCTGAACCTGCATCCTCTACCCCCCAGAATAACAAGAGGTGGTGAATGTTGGTCAGACCCACTCAGAATAGGAGACTCTCACCCAGCACAGCTGAAAGCGTACATGAAGCAACATTTCCTGACTGAACCTGCCCCGCTGTTACAGGCCCTCGACCTAATGAGGAACATCAATGGTCACAGTGGTTCATAATCTCAGGCAACTTCCTTGACCCAGCAAATAACACTCTATAGACCCTGCATCTTCCTCCACATCCCATAGATTGAAGAGCATCCAAGCAGGCACACATACCAACATTGCATAATAAATGCTTACAAACACGTAACATAGTCTCCTGTGCATTAACATTTTGATTTTATTTACTTGCGTGCAGGATGACGGTGCCATTGCCTCAGCCAGCATCCCATCCCAGAGTCAACCATGTTGCTGCAGGTCTGGAGTCACATGTAATCCAGACCAGGTAAGGGTGGCAGTTTCATTCCATAAAGGATGTTAGATGGATTTTTCCAACAATTGACAACGATTTCATTGTCATCATTAGACTCTTTATTTCAGGTTTTTATTGAATTCAATTTTACAGAAACCTGCCGTGGTAGGATTTGAACGTGGGTCCCCACAACGTTACCTGGGTCGCTGGATTGGCAATAATACCAGTAGGCCATCTCTGCCCCTTTTCTGTTCATCTCGAAGTGTGCTAATCATGAGGCATTCCGATATCATTAGCTCTTTGACTAGTCAAGTCCCTAAAGCAGATAATATTCTCACAAATAAAGTGGAAACAACATATTGTGTATATGTAACAAAGTGAATATTGTAAAAAGTAAACATCCTTGCCACTTTTATTCCCTCAAACCCTTATCGAGTTTTCTTTTCTCCCACTATGTTTCAGTGCGAAGCTGATGTCAAGGCTGACTGCTGAAAATGATGCTTTGTTGCCTGTCACTACTTTGTCTAATGCCTTGTGAAAGTCGGGGGCCTGACGGCTCTGCCCTCCTGGGGGTGCCCTTCCTGTACGGAGGGGAACATCCTCAGCCATGCCGCTGGGAAATGCAGAACCGCTCATCCTGGGCCGTTGGCTAGGCCGATGAAGAGTTGGTCAATGCTGGACCTGCCTCTCTTTGGAAGAAACCATGGCACTCCACTGCCCAAGACATGGCAGAACTCAGGCCATGCATGGGCCCCTCTGTACGCTGTGAAAATCTGCGCATGACCCCGGCGTTTCCATCACATCTTTGACGCACCTTCCACCACACGTCCAGCTTTTTGTAACTGTGGCCCTCAGAAGCCACACATTCGGTGAGGCTGTGCAGGGTCCTGAGCTCCCTCGGCCCTCTGATCAACCTCCTCACCTCCTTTGTCAGTTGATGGGAACTAGTGTATGTTGGGCTACCAGACTGTGGGCCCAATTCTACACTCAAACCCCTTCCATGACCCAGGTGGGTGTAGATGAGCTGGTGGAATGTAGGGGGTGCTGGTCGATACTCTGGGTGACTTGGGTGGAATCTTCAGTCTCCTGAAGCAGCTAAGGCTTGATTGTGTTGATTCTAATTGGTTCTATTGATTTATTATCACATGTACCTAAGTACAGTGAAAAGCTTTGTTTACGAGTAGTACAGGCAGATCATAGTAAACAAGGACATACAGATCATAGGGTGGAAAAAAAACGTAGAGGCATACAGATTACTTCGCACAGGGCGTGTGCTATGCAACATCAACATTAGCAAGATCAATATTATTTGAAGTTTGTGCAGACAGACATTTTTGACAGACATCTTTATATCTTCTTTGGCTACAGGTGAGATCCCAGAAGACTGGCGAATAGCCAATGTTGTCCTATTGTTTAAGAAGGGTAACAGGGATAATCCAGGAAATTACAGGCCTGTGAGCCTCACATCTGTAGTAGGGAAATTATTGGAAAAGATTCTCAGGGACAAGATCTGTACGCATTTCAAAGCAAATGGACTTATTAGTGACTGACAGCATGGTTTTGTATGGCGCAGATGGAGACAGAACTGGCTTAGGCATAGGAGACAGAGAGTAGCAATCAAAGGATACTTTTCAGAATGGAGGCATGTGACTAGTCGTGTTCCACAGAGATCAGTGCTGGAACCTCTGCTGTTTGTGGTCTGCACAAATGATTTGGAGAAAATGTAGCTGGTCTAATTAGTAAGTATGCGGATGATGCAAAGATTGGTGGAGTTATGGATCATGAGGAGGATTGTCAGAAGATACAGCAGGATACAGATCTGTGGTAGGCATGGGCAGAAAAATGATGGATGGAGTTTAATCCAGACAAATTTAAGATGATGCATTTTGGAAGGTCAAGTACAGGTGGAAATTATACAGTGAGTGGCAGAACCCTTAGGAGTATTGATATGCAGAAGGATCTGGGTGTGCAGGTCCACAGATCACTGAAGGTGGCAGCACAGGTAGATAAGGTGGTAAAAAACCTTATGCTTGTCTTCATTGGAAGCGGCATTGAGTGTCAGGATAGACAAATTATGCTGCAGCTTTATGGAACTATAGTTAGGCCACACTTGGAATATTGCGTACACTTCGGTCACCACACTACCAGAAGGATGTGGATGTTTTGAAGAGGGCACAGAAAAGGTTTACGAGGACGTTGCCTGGTATGGGGGATTTTAGCTACAGAGAAAGATTGGATAGACTAGGTTTGTTTTCACTGGAACACAGGAGGTTGAGGGGGTGACCTGATGGATGTTTATAAGATTGTGAATGGCATGGATAGAGTAGCAGGTTGGAGGGGTCAATTACTAGGTAACATTAGTTCAAGGTGCAGGTGGGGGGATGTTTAAAAGGGATGTGCGAGGCACGTTTTTCACACAAAGGGTGGTGAGTGTCTGGAACACGCTGCCAGAGGAGGTGGTGGAAAGCAGACTCAATAGCAGCATTCAAGAAGCACCTGGATGAATACATCAATAGGAAGGGAATAGAGTGATATTGATCCTGTAAGTGAAGACAGTTTTAGTATAGAAGGGCAGGCTTGGAAGGGCAGAAGGGCCTGTTACTGTGCTGTATTGTTCTTTGTTCTAAAGAAAACTAACGGGGCATAATGCAGTTCCCCAGAATCTATGAACGCAGAACAATTCTTTGTATGGTGCGGTGTGTCAATTATACCAGCACTGGGACAAATGACTCTCTAACTCTATTGCTTTACCACTCCAACCTCACCATCTGCAAAGTGCCAATCTCCTTGTTCATTAGCAATCTGGAGGGTCTCTTGCTCAGCAGGAATGATGACCTAACGATAAACATCACCACTGCCCTGTCTTTGCTCTTTCGTTGTGATTATGGGTTTGGTCATCCTGCAGGAGATAAGAGAGATTTAGTTGCATGACAAGTGCCAACTGACCCCCTTGTTTGCATATCCCCATCCCATACCTGCCTGATGTATGTGTTATTATACCTGCCATTTGTTCTTGAGGCTGACTACCAAACTATTAACAACACATAAGTCAGGAGTGTGATGGAATACTCCACACTTGCTTGAATGAGTACAGCTCCAACAACACTTAAGAAACTTGGCACCATCCAGAATAAAGCCAAATACTTGATTGGCACCATACCCACTCTCTCCGTCACTGACGCTCAGTAACAGCAATGTGGACACTCTACATGATGCACTGCAGAAATTTGACAAACATTCTCAGAGAGAACATTCCAAACCCACAACCACTTCCATCTAGAAGGACAAGGGCAGCCGATACGTGGGAATACTACAACCTGTGGGATCCCATCTAAAACACTCACCATCCTGACTTGGAAATATATCACCCTCCCTTCAGTGTCGCTGGGTCAAAATCCTGGAATTCCTTCCCTAAGGGCATTATGGATCAACCTACAGCATATGGACTGCAGCGGCTCAAGAAGGCAGCTCACCATCTTCTCAAGGGCAACTAGGGCCAGGCAATAAATGCTGGCCATACTGGGATGACCATGTCCCGCGAGAGAATGGAAAAACTTGCACATTCACCCGTGTACTTAGCTACTCACAAATATTCAGCCTTACGTCCCTGAGTGACAATGCCACACCACCATTCCACATCCCCGGACATATCAAAGAAACTCAATGACCCTTTTCTGGCTCTGCATCTTGGCGAGACCACATAACTGCTAACCTCCACGGTGCTTACCATCCAAGTTGCCCTGTCCAATGCTGAAAAGCAAACTTCCCGTCAATCTCCTGGGGGTAGATTTTGCAGGAACTACTGCCGAAAGGTAGCACTTAACCATGTCTTTGTTCTGACGTGGCAATTTATACATGACTTGACGTGAATCGGGGCTTAGCTGAGGGTGGTTGATGTGATGCAGTGAGGAGAGGGTCTCAGAACAATAGATTTTAATGAGGGCGAACGAAATGAGGTGGGGGAGGGGGAGCTGATGTTTATTGAATGATTACCTAAACAAATTGATGGAACTACATAAGGAACAGAGGTGGACGTGGAACTTGTGAACAAAAACAAAGCTGCTGGAAAAGTTCAGCTTCCTCAGTTCTGAGGAAGGGTCATCGAACCCAAAACGTCAACTCTGATTTTTTTCTTCACACCTGCTGAGCTTTTCCAGCAACTTTGTTCTTGTTCCTGATTTACAGTTCTTTCAGTTTTTATTTAGTGGAACTTGTGACCTTAATACAGAGCCTCCCTGATAGTCCCGACAAACTATTTACAACCCACCCAGACTTGGTGAACAGTCACCTGACAATGGAAAGCTCCCCTCCCCACCGTGTCATTTCATGGACCTGCATGCATTACATTTTCACACAAACCACAGAAGCAAAAGCCTGTCTGATGCATAAGTATTGCCTACTTCTGATTCCACCATCGGTAACTGCGTGCCCATGATTAAATTCCTTTCTTTGTCTGCAGCATGCCGGTAGTGAGCGAAGTGAATGTTTCAAGCTCCTGAAATAACTCCACAGAGGCCGGTATCTGTCATCAAGTCTCTCCTTGTTTAAACGTTAACAGTCTTTTACTTTAGTGCTGCCTCATTCAGAGTCAGCTCCCAGAGCGTCAGTATCTCTAACACTGCCCTTTCTTACCTGTCAGCCAGGGCTCCCTGATTGGACCAGATTAACAGCCCCAATCTGGGAACTCATATTCTCTGATACCCAGCTGGCTGACCTCATTACAATCACTACAGTTTCACTCTTAACTTCTCTTTGTCAGCAGAGAGCTGTTTTTCTTTCTGTCACTCTCTGCCATTGTCAGAGAAGCATCATTTTTTACATCACCATCAGATGTTCACTGTACCACAAAGCACACAGGTATGAAATACAGTCAGAAACACAGCTCAGATGTTCGGTTTTATCTCAGCGGGTTGGAATGTAACTGAATTCAACCCATTTGAAAACTTCCATTCCATTCTGGGCATCACATTTTAACAAAGGTTAGATTGGTCTGCAAGATAGCACAGTGTAGGTTTAGCAAAATGTAAGCAGACGTTAAAGGGTTAACCTGTGAGGCCTGGTAGAATAAACAAGCCTAGAAGATTGAAGGGGCAATCTAATCGCACTATTTCATAGGATAAAAGGATTCTTTAAGGGCAAACCAAACAGAAATCTTGTTTTAGAGATAAAAGGTGCTGCAGATGCTGGAGAATCCGAGATAACAAGGTGTGGGGCTGGATGAACACAGCAGGCCAAGCAGCATC
>JAHRHZ010000275.1:16360359-16418510 GCA_024137785.1 Ginglymostoma cirratum
GATTTTAACTCTAACCTGGTGCTGTGTGACTTCTGACATAGTCCAAAGATGTGCAGATTAGGGTGAATTGGCCATGCTAACTTACCAATAGTGTCAAGGGATGTGCAGACTAGGTGGATTAGCCATGGGGAATGCAGGGTTATAGGGATAGGGAAGGGAAGTGAGTCTGGCTGAGATACTCTTTGAAGTGTCTATGTGGACTTGATTTGCCAAATGGCCTATTTCCTCACTATCGGCATTCTAGGATTCAGAGAACAGAGCGGGGGATTTCAAATGGGAAAGCCAACAATACAACTGATGTGAACCTGAAATAAAGTGCTGGAAGTACCCAGAGACTAGAAATGTTCACTTTGTTTCTCTCGACACACATGCTGCCTGGACCTGCTGCAGCATTTTTGGTTGGAATTATAAATGCAAGCTCTGCTTTGCAAGTTCTTGGGACATAGAATCCCTACAGTGTGAAAGCAGGCCATGTGAGCCCACTCCATCCCTCTGAAGAGCATCCCACCCATCTACCCAATCACCCTGCAATTCCCCATGGCTAACACACCTAGCCTGCACACTACTGGCAATTTAACGTGACCAATCCACCCCAACCTGCACATGTTTGAGCTGTGAGAGGAAACTGGAGCACCTTGCAGAAACCCACACAGACTCTCGCCAAAGGATGGAATCGAACTTTTGTCCCTGGCGCTGTGAGGCAGCAGTGCTAACCAATGAGCCACCCTTAAGTCTTGAAAGTCAGTTTCCAGATTCAATTTGCTTTGCTCTCCTTAAATAAGGAAGGATGTCCCTGCTATACAGGTGATGCAGCAAAGGTTGACGCAAATTGCTTACTGCGATGGCAGGACTGACGTATGAGGAGAGAGTGATTTAATTACGATGGAATTCACTGGAATTGAGATGAATGACAGGGATCTCATGGAAACCTATAAAATTCAAACAGGATTAGACAGGTTCAATGAAGGAACGATATTCCCAATGGTGGGGGTGTGCAGAACCAAGGGTTATGGTTTAAGGATAAGGGGTAAACATTTTAGAAATGAAATGAGGAGAAATGTCTTCACTCAGAGAGTGGTGAGCCTGTGGAATTCACTACCACAGAAAGCAGTTGAGGCCAAAACATAGAGGAACACAGCAGGCCAGGCAGCATCAGAGGAGCAGGAAAGCTGACGTTTCGGGTTGGGACCCTTCAGTTCTTACTATCTCTGAGTGAGTTATAACCCCACTGCGAAGCCTGAAGAAGGGTCCCAACCCGAAACATCTGCTTTCCTGCTCCTCTGATGCTGCCTGGCCTGCTGTCTTCCTCCAGCCCCACCCTGAGTTATCTCTGACTCCAGCATCGGCAGTTCTTGCTGGCTCTGAAGCCAAAACATTGGGTTTTTTTTCAAGAAGGAGGTGGATATAGGTCTTGAGGCTAAAGGGATCAAGAGTTCTGGGAGGAGGATGGAATGGTAGAGCAGGCTTGAGGGGCCAAGTGGCCTTTTTCTGCTCCTATCCTCTATGTTTCTGTGAATCATACCCTATTCACAAAATCTAGCAGGGTCGATATCCCATCATGCTAATCAGGGAAATCTCTTCAAATCCCGCTCACGACTGTAACTTCAGAGAAATGTCTTAAATGTATTTTCTGACGGAAGAAAAAAAGAAACTGAAGTGTGCAACAATAAAACTTTTAAAATGTCCAGTATAGTTTTCAAAACTAATTTTTGAGTACAGTAATTAAAAAAAATAGATTACTCAAAGCAGATGACAGAGCTATTTGATGAAGTGATTGACATTGAGCTTAGAAAGTACATTAAGCAGGTTCTCTCAGGCAGGGGGCACTTATTAAAATGCTTAATTTTGCTGATTAGATCCGCTTTCATCTGTATTAATAAAACTGCAGTAGGTTACCTCTCAAATACAGCTCGGATTGCCTTTTACTGGAAATAGTAATAAAATAAGTAACGGCATGCCAATGTATTGCCAAACTGCACTAGGTCATTAAAAGTTCTACACTTGTGATTAGGCAAATGAATTTTACTGAAAGTTTGATCTGTAACCTAACCTGGTGTCATTTTTCAGAACACCACTAGCTGAATGCATCTAATACGGAAAGCATTTCCCAGTGATTGTCAGAGGATTATTCAGTGACAGTAGCAAACCTGAGAGGATCTTCAGCTGATTCTGATGGAGTCAGTAATAAGCAGGTACAGTGGTGATGCACATTGACATCAACAGGGTGGGGTCAATTCTCACACCAGCTGAGGTTACCCTGTAGGACTCTCCTTCTCAACCTCCCCTCTACCTGAGGTGCGGTGACCCTCAGGTTAAACTACCAGCAGTCAACTCTATGGAAGGAGGGAGCAGGCCTATAGTTTGGTAAGACTATGGTGACTTGACCTTTACCTTTAAGTAGAAAATATGTGGGCCGAATGGCATAATTCTACGCCTATATCTGATGGTCTTATGGAACATCAGCTAATTCTATCTCCTCATCATCATCTGCAGTGCCAGAGCAGTGGACTGGTTGAACTTTGTGCAGATTTGTGTGTGGAATGAACTTCCTGAGGAAGTGGTAGATGGGGGTACAGTTACAACGTTTAAAAGACACATGGACAAGTACATGGATAGGAAAGGTTTGGAGGGATATGGGCCAGGAGCAAGCAGGTGGGTCTAATTTAGTTTGGGATTATGGTCGGCATGGACTGGTTGGGCCGAAGGGTCTGTTTCCCTGCTGTATGACTGTATGTCAGAAGTCACATGACACCAGATTATAGTCGACCGTGTTTGTTTGAAATCACAAGCTTTCAGTGTGTTGCTCCTTTGTCAGGTGAAGGGGCAGCGCTCCGAATGCTTGTGATTTCAGATAAACCTGTTGGACTACAACCTGGTGTCGTGTGACTTCTGACTCTGTCCGCCCCAGTCCAACACCGTCACCTCCACACCATAACTCAATAAGCATTTGCTTCTGGGTCCTCTTTATCTTTAAGTCTCTGTCTCTTACACAGTGCATGTCGGGTGATGTAGCTTATAAAAAAAACTGGTAACATAATCAGAAATACTGACATAAATACCAAGTTACTTGGGATGTCAATAAATTATGTACCATGCTTCTCAATCTACTGCTAAACTATGGCAATTTGATATCCTAATCGATCAGTTTTGGTCATTCTCACCTTTAAACTAGCCGGGCTAAATCTTGACTTATTTTACAGTTGGGTACAGTGGTGACCCCATTTCTATCTATCTCTCAGCATTTTAGTTAGTTTTGGCAATAACTGAGTGAAGAGATTTGGGGATGCCATAATCGTAGGTCACGTAAGTGTTTTGTTGATCGGAGTTCAGGCTTTTGTTTGGCCCTGCTTTCATTTTTGTCAATGTCCTCGACAGGTGTTAGTGCTGAGGACCAAGCTAGAAATTGATCTAGCTTCTGATTGCTAGATTGACATTTATTCCGGTCCAACAAAGAGAAAGTAGAGAGTTAAGATTTGCAATGAACACATTGAGCCAATTGCACATTGTAAGTGAGAGGGCAGTTTAAAAGAATGGTGTGTTTAAGTCACAGAATATCTACCATAATCCGTCTATTGTAATAATCTAAGTCATATATATTACAGAGAACATGATGCAGTTTTATGGTGACTGTGTGAATATCCCGTAGGTTGCCAGGGTATTCTGAAGGGCTGGGGAACTGTGTGTTACCAAGGCTTGTTCAATATATTATTTGCATTGTTTAAGTTTTGGAGCGTGTTTAAATTATTATTGGAGTTTGACTTCCTAGGGGACTGTGGTCAGAGAACTACTATTTGAAGCTTCCATATCGATGCTAGTCAGTATCATTGAAATATCTCACGGTGCCTCACACAGTGAATTACTTTTGCAAGCTCAATTACTGTTTCACAGCAGTCAATATTCTTTGCCAAGCGATGTCCCGTGGTCATACAATTGTACAGGAAGAGCAGGCAGTCACTGCCCACAACTTTTGAGGTTATAAGAATTGCAGTAATTATTCGCAAGTTAGTACAGCCTAGTTTGTGGTGACGATCTGTCACCAAACTCGATTTTACACAGTTAGTTTTAATGCCACAAAACGCGTGTTTAGCACCAATAGGATAACAAGGAGTTTGTGGCCTGCGAACAGTCCCATCAGTGGGATCTCTCTGTAAACAAAACAGCCAAAAAATAGCCGTTTCTGCCAACAGGAATTTGAGAACTGTATCACAGAGCGAACAATCGTATATCTCTTCACCCAAATAGATTGGGGAATCCTTAACCGAGCAGCAGAGATCCTGAATGTAGGTGTGCAAACCAGATCAATAAATTCAATATCAAATTATATACTGAAAGAAAAACAGAGACAGAAAAAAATTACTGGATTCAGGGAGAACAGCAAGAAAGAAACTTAACATTCAATCATTTTTATTGCTTTGAAAACCCCTTTCAAAAAATTAAAATAAAAAAGAGGCTCCACATTGGTTAATTTTTTTTTGGAACTTTGTTCATTCACGGGAAGCGGGCGCTGGGCCAGCATTTATTACCCCCTCCCTGGTTGCCCTTCAGAAGTTACTGCTGAGCTGCTTTCTTGAGCCGCTGCAGCCCATGCGATGTCATGGGCCCACCATGCCCTGAGAGAGACAATTCCAGGATTTTGACCCAGTGCTAGTGAAGAAACGGTGTTATATTTCCAGCACCAGATCTGATCCCACAGTCTTCCCCACTGCAATGCCTAATGTGTTCCCCAACCCTGTGCCCTGTGCTGCCACCACCAGTTCTGACCCCCCAGCTCCATGCCCCTGCCTCCAGACGCAACCATCTATACCCCTCATCCCAGTTGATCAGAATGACTTGTACTGACACCTCCCCCACCCATTGCCCACTGCTGTTGGATGCCTATCTTCCCTGCCTTTTACTGGACCTGATTTCTCCACCCCATCCCATTGTATCCTAAACACTAACCTCCTACTTTCCACCCTGGCACTTCGGCCCAGCTAACACCCTGAGGGGGAAAAAGACAAAAGAACTGCAGATGCTGGAAATAGATTGATAGACTTGTACAGCACAGAAACAGACCCTTCGGCCCAACTCGTCCATGCCGACTAGATATCCCAAATAAATCTAGTCCCATTTGCCAGCCCTCAGCCTCTAACGCTTCAGGGAAAATAGCTCCAGCCTATTCAGATTCTCCCTAATATCTGAAATATGTAACAAAAACAGAAAGTGCTGGAAAATCTCAGCAGGTCTGTGGAGAGAACTCAGAGTTAATGTTTCAGGTCCAGTCTTCTTCAGAACTGATGGCAGCTCGGCAAGGGGATATTTTTGTACAGAATGTGGAGTTGGGGAGGGGGGAAGGAAGAGTAAATGGTAGGTGGAAATAGAGCCCAAAGTGAGAGAAAAACAGTTGGACGGACGAAGGGGTAGATAAAGACCACCTTAGGAGAATGACTAGCTGCTAATGGGGACTATTAGTAGCTAAGAATGGCTAGTTTATAGTAGCAGCCCATGTTGATGACAAGGCCTGGTGTGTGATAGTGGGGGTAAACATGGGGTAATGGTGCTCAAGTTCTAAAATTGGTGAACTCAATATTAAGTTCAGAAGAACGCAGGGTTCCCAAGTGGAAAATGAGGTGTTGTTCTTCCAGCTTGCACTGAGCTTTGCTGGAACACCTTTCTGCGTGTAAGGACCATGTCTTTTTATTTATGTGCCTATAAAAACTATGGTCTGCAATAGGACAGAATTGTTATTATAAACAGGGACAGCTGGATAATTTTACAGGAAGGAATTTGGTATTTGTTGTGAGCTCGGTGTTTCTGTGACTGTGCGTTCCTGCAATGTTGCAGATGATCAGGAGCTGAGGAGCTGTTTACCGGTGAAGCTGATTGGTTCTCAGCTAACTGAGCAGGTCAGAACTGGAAACAATTTACAGAGACACAAGCAGAGTGAGAGAAAGACGCAGAAGGGTGTGCTGTTGTTCTAGCCAGCAGAAGCTACCTCTTCTCTGCAGTATAAACAACTCAGTTGAGGAAAACCAGTCACCTGTTCGGCAGAGCTTTCTGGGATTTGTGACTTTTGAATTGATGAGTCAGAGACAGTTTCCAAGTGCAAAAACAAAGTTGCTGGAAAAGCTCAGCAGGTCTGGTAGCATTTGTGAAGATGAAAACAGGGTTAACGTTTTGGGTCTGGTGATCCTTCCTCAGAACTGTTCTGAGGAAGGATCACCAGACCCAAAACGTTAACCCTGTTTTCATCTTCACAGATGCTATCAGACCTGCTGGGCTTTTCCAGCAACTTTGGTTTTTGTTTCTTGTTTCTGATTTACAGCATCCGCAGTTCTTTCAGATTTTATTTACTTTTTCCAAGTGAATCAGTTACAAATTGCTGTAAGTTTCTAAAGAAAGGCAATTGATCAGTAAGGACCTGGCTAGCTAAAGAAAGATCAATTCAGCATTGGAATCAGGAAGCAAAGATGACTGAACTGACTTTTCAGCATTTCTGTGCTTCCATGAATGATCTGTTTTCCTTATACTTATTTACGTGTGCGTTTGTGCCTGTGTGTGTGTTTGTGTGTGTGGAAGGGGGATTCGAGTTTTAGTTAGCAGGGTTACATGCCAGTGGTTTATGTATGTTTACTTGTAGCTACAGCCTTAATTACTTAAAGCAAATAGTAATTCAGAAACCTGGCCTGCAAGTCAGGTAAATTGGGGTACTGTTGTGTACCTTTTAAAAAACATTTAGTATAACTCTGGCAATACGATTTACAATGTGCGATCCACCAGGGCTGTAACACTTTCTAGATGCCATATTGCCATTGTCTGTCCATAGCCCATCGTGCCTAAAGTGCTGTGAGCATTAGTGAGAAATAGATGTGGAGCAGTCGAGTGCGCCAAACCTGTTTTAAGCTTGGTTTCAATCTTTGGGTCCAAAGCGTTTCATAGGTCACTTGAGGCATCTGTGTGCTCACTCTGTCAGTGCCTGAGGGCTCCTAAACACAGGAGGTGATGTTTAGGAAAGTGGTCAGTAACAATGGATATCCTCCCAGTTGAATTATTCAGTGCACGTTCAGGAGTGCAGAAAGTGGACAGGAAAGTGGAGTCGACCTATAGCTGTGCCCTGGCCTTATTAAGGACAGTGCAGGTTCAATGGGCTACACCTATTCAATCTACTTTACAATGAGAATATGTGGCTTTTTAACCTTGGATACTGTTGTGCACTTGCCTCGCTCACAGTTAAACTTCCTATACATTTCCTTTCTTTTCGAAGCAGTCGTGCACAATATGTTTTTGCAAGGCCCTGGTCTGCCTGAACATTTGTACAAAAATTTGCACTGAAACACTTTGAGACACAAACCTGGAAACAATTACTAGGATGTTATTCTGCAGCTGGTCAGTGCCTCTGTTGATGCAGCAGGGAGAGGAATTTAATGTGAACGTGCTAAGCATGTGCGATGTAGCATTAGCTCATTTTGGAAAGACTTCTGAATCCTCAACTGAGATAACGACATAGACTGCAGCAGAAACCGAGCAGACTAAGTGTGTAGCTCCAACTGAGCGGGCAGTAGGGATTAAATCTGGAGCTGTGGGGAGATGTCACAGCTAAGTGTGCAACAAGTGTTGTAAAAGCCGTAAACTTGTAAAAGCTTTTAACTGTGCGTTGACTGTCAATTTGCAAAAGGGGTCCGCATGCTGTGCAAATGTAGTAATTCATTGACAACTACAATATACTTTATTCAGTTCTGGGAAGGAAATGGCAGTGTAATTTGAAGCATCCCAATTGTTTGAGGGTAAGACGGGATGCCATTTGAGATTTGATGGTGTAAGCTACAAGATACATGTTACAGAAATGTAACCACAGTTGCCTGTGGCTGGTCGGGGGTTGCGTCTATACTTCTCCAAATATCCCACTCCTCCATTTCTCAGATGATTACTCAACTTGATAGCTTGGGAACACTGTACATGGCTGAGTTACCTCCTGTCTATTTCCCAGTAAAGTTAGATCACATGAGATCTGGGGGGAGCTAGCCAATTGAATACAACATTAGCTTGACAGTAGGAGACAAGGGGTGGTGGTAGAGGGTTGTTTTTTGGACTGGAGGCCTGTGACCAGCAGTGTTCCACTGTTGTTTATCATTTATATAAATGAATTGCATGAGAATTTAAGAGGCGTTGTTAGTAAGTCTGTGGATGACACCAAAATTGGTGGTAAAGGTGGGCAGCAAAGAAGGTCATCTAAGAGAACAACAGAATCTTGATCAGATGGACCAATGGGCCGAACAGTGGCAGATGGAGTTTAATGTAGATAAAAGTGGGGTGTTGCATTTTGGTAAGGCAAGCCAGGGCAGGACTTACTTTGTTAATGGTAGGGCTCTGGGAGTGTTTTCGAACAGGTCCGTAGTTTCTTGAATGTGGTGTCAGAGGTAGACAGGGTAGTGAAGAAGGCGTTTAGCACTCAGTCAGAGCACTGAGTGATAGGAGTTGGGATGTCATGTTGCTGCTGTACAGGACATTGGTGAGCCCTGTTTTGAGTACTGCATATGATTCTGTTTGCATTTACGTAGGAAGAATATTACTAAATTGGAAAGGGCACAGAAAAGATTTGCAAGGATGTTACCGGGTTTGAGTTTGGAATATTGCAGCACAGTGGTGGAATCTGGACCTCTGAGCCCGGAGAGCTGAGTTCAAGTCCTACCTGCTCCCGAGGTGTGTAACAACATCTCTGAACAGGTTGATTAGAGAAAAAAATCTATAAGGCTCATCTCAGTAAGGCTGGCACTGAAACTATCATCAAACTGGTGTAGCCCATGTGAATCCAGACTTACAGGAATCTGGCAGGCTCAGCAATGGCCCAGGAAACCACTCAGTTGGAGGGGAATTAAGAATAGGTAACGAATATTTAACTTGCTAGCAATGTAAAAACAAAAGGACAAGGAACAACACATTGGAAGACATCCTGTTACTTTGTGTTAACCCTTCTGGGCAAACTTGCACTTTGTAAGATGTTGATTTGCCTCATGGTGATCAATAAACATTACGTGGTCTAGCTCAGGACCTCTTGCCTTGGCAGGCCAGTCTGTGCCGCATTTGCTGTGGAGGAAGAAAGGAGTTGGAAAGGTACATGATTCACTTGCCTGCTTTCTCTGGGCCCCGTTCTCAACCAGCTACTTGCTTTTTCCAAATAGTCAGAGATCATGGCTGTCAGGGGTCCTCTTCCAGTTGTCAGTGTATTAATCCCATCAGGAAAACATTAGTGGACATGGCCCATCATTAACCAATTGAAATTCGCACAAATAGTTGCTTTCATTGTCGTGTGATTTCTGACCTTGCCTCAACAGTGTAAGCCCCTCCATTTAACACGACTGTGCAAAATCCTTAAAGCTATATCTTTAATAGAGAAGCTAAGCTCCAGCTCCGCCCTCTCATATGGCAATTCTGTGAACATAAATTCTGACAACTTTCCGAAAGAACTCAGAGATCTATGTAACTTTTATACCTTCAGCCCATTCACCATAGCTTTTCTCATATTATGCAGTGCCCACTTTAATGTGACTAATGTTTAGTAACAGGGTTTAGTAATGGATACTGTAATAACAGTGCGGAATGAATATCTTTGAGAGCGTGAGCCAAGGTAATAGATTAGACTGAAAAGTATTTGAGAAATTTTCCCAAAGAATGACAACCTTTGGAATACGGAGGTCTAGAAATTGTGAATTCTACAAGTGGCAGTAATGGCCTACGGTTGGATTTATTGATGAATGAACAGTTCCGTTTGACTAAAGGGATGAAAGGGAGCTGAGTTAGATGATCATATATGATCATACTGAATGGTAGAACAAACTTGAAGGGCTGAATGGCCTACTCCTGCTCCTATTTTCAATGTTTCTATGTACTATCATATATTTTAAATACCACCTAAGCAATATATACAATATGCATATATTTACATGTGCATATGTCTGCAGGAAAAGTCATAGTGAGTCCTGATATTGGGGTAGATACTAACCTTTTGTACTCTCCCAATACTAATGTCCACCCAAGTTAGAGGATATAATACTGAAGATCTATTGTACTATGTTGACGGTTATAAATGATTTACTGGAATAAAAGTTGGGTGCTGAAACAGTGAGTAAAAGCTTGGATGAATCATCCGAAAAGTGTTTATTACAAAGAAAGGATGAGATCTTATTTAAGTATTTTGCGTACGCAGGCAGTTGTAAAGCACTTCACAACCAGAGATAAGTACTGGCCGTGAAACAGGGACATTTCTGTGCAGTGGGATCTTTTAGCGGCCTCTGCATAATGTCTCCTCTGAAACGTAGCACCGTCAACAATGCGGCATTCCACTCAAGTGTCGACCTGAATTCTGTCAGAGTGAGACTTCTGCGCAAAATCTCCTGACCAGCAGGAAAGAGAATCAGAACTGTGCTAATCCAACAAAGCTAACCTTTCTTTTAAACTAATTTGTTGAACTGTCACTTCTTCCTTTAGAAACAGGGAGATTGACATCAGCAAGGTCAGCAATTATATCCAGCTCCTTAGCTTGAGAACAAAACCACAGGCTTGATTTTGTTTTTGAAAGGCTCATGATAGTGCTGCTTGGCTCATTAAGCTAGCTTTCATCCTGTGAACCCTAGGAATGGGAAGCTGTATTTCTAGAATCTGATCTTCCCTTAGTGTAAAGACGTCTTATTTTTCAATTGTGTCCGATCACAATTTTTTGACCATAAGTGAGCCAGTGGGGTGAAGAGATTAGCATCAAAGCAGACTTTGCGGCCACATTGGTTAGAATTCAGTGAAAAGGGTAATGTTCCAATGTAAAGTTCCATCCCATCTCTCAGTTTCCGATATGCCTTGACTCTCCCACCTCAGGCACTGTCATCTGTCCAATAGAGCCTTCACCTTGTGATATCCACCACTTCACCCACTGTGGTCCAGATTTATTTATTATCATTTTTTATTATTATGTTACTTGTTATTCAGGAGATGGCGGTGTCATTGACTTAGAGATCCCATGGTACAATTTCAAAGACAGCTGGAAGAGTTGTTCCCAACTTTCTGGTGAACACTTCGCTCCCTGCCAACATCACTAAATGGATTATTTGGTCTTTGTTATGTAGCTACTTCCAGAATTTTCTGCAGCCAAGTTGTCAAGGAGCAGAAAGCAGAACAGTAAGATATGTACAGGTGCAAAAATGAATAAAGCAAAGTCCATTCTTTTTCCTTCATGGATTGTTAATATCACTCTCTAAGGCAGCATTTATTGCTCATCTCGCATTGCTATTTTTTGGAACCACTACAGTCCATGGGGGCATCCACAGTGTTGTTAGGGAGAGAGTTCCAGGATTTTAACCCAGCGACTCCAAAGGAACAGGGATTATATAGACTTAGTAAGAACTGCAGATGCTGGAGTCAGAGATAACACAGTGCGGAGCTGGAGGAACGCAGCAGGCATTCTGAAGAAGAGTCCCGACCCAAAACGTCAGTTTCCCTGCTCCTCTGATGCTGCCTGGCCTGCTGTGCTTCTCCAGCTCCACTCTGTGTTATCGGGATTATATAGAGTCGTGAACACAGCTCAGTCCATATTGCAAACCAGCCTTCCATTCATTCACTCCATCTATACTTAGTGCTACATTGGAAAAGCAACTAAGACAATCAAAGACCCCTCCCATCCTAGTAATAGTGTCTTCCTCTCTCTTCTGTTGGGCAAAAGATATAAGGTTTCTATATGCATAGGAACAGATTGATGAAGTGCTTCTTCCCTGCTGTTATTAGACTTCTGACTGGACCCCTCAAACTTTAAGTTTAATGTTGAACTCAGTCTCTGTGCGCATTCTCTCCAGCTGCAACATTGTATTCCTCACTGTGTTCTGTTATCCTAATGCCCTTTGTATAGTATGATCTGCCTGTACTGCATGCAAAACAAAACTTTTCACTGTACCCAGGTACATGTGACAATAATGAATCAAATCAAATCAAATATAGTTCCAGGTCAGAATGGGGAGTGGTTTGAAGGGGAATTTGTAATTGGTGGTGTTCCTATGTACCTGCTGCCCATGTCCTCCTGGGCAGGGGGTAGAAATCATGGCTTTGGAACATGCTGTTGAAGGAACATTGGTCAGTTAATGCAGTGCAGCTTACAGATAGTGTACACTGCTGCCCCTGGGATTCAGTGGTGGAGGGACTGAACGTTTAACGTGGCAAATAAAACACTACTCATACGGCCCCATTGTCCTAGATAGTGTGGAGTATGAATGTTGTCGGAGCTGCACTTATCCAGGCAAGTGGCAAATACTTCGTCAGCCTCTGTACTTGTAGATGGTGGATGGGTTTTGAGGTGAGTTAACCCTCTCGTGCTTCCCAGCCTCTCACCTGCTGTTGTAAAATTATTTCACAGTCGAGGGTGACAACATGTTTCCAGGTTTTTCTGGTGCTTTACTCCCACCTGTTTCCCCTCCTCAGCTAAAGGCATTGATTCTAAAGGCATTGAGTCGTAGAGTTGTACAGCGCAGAAACAGGCCCTTCAATCCAATTCATCTGTCCTGACCAGATATCCTAAATTAATCTAGTCCCATTTGCCAACATTTGGCCCATATTCTTCTAAACCCTTCCTATTCATGTACCCATCCAGATGCCTTTTAAATGTTGTAATTGTTCCATCCTCTACCACTTCCTCTGGCAGCTCGTTCCATAAGGTATTAGGTCAGGTAAACAAAGGCTTGGCTAAGGAGAGAGCTTTGAAGGAGTGTCTTAAACGAGGAAGGCGAGGAGAGAAGTGGAGAGTTCTAGAAATGGAATTCCGGAGATTAGGACTGAGGCAACTAGTGTTGGAGTGACTAAAGTGAGAGGTGGGCAGGAGGCTTAAATTTGAGGAGTGTGGGTAACTCGGAGTTTTATGCTGGAAGAGATGTCAGAACGAAGTAAAGCCAAGGAGGGATTTGAAAGCACAAGTGATGATTTTCAAATCCCATTGCTTGACTGGGAGCCAGTTTGGGTCAACAAACACAAGGGTGATTTGCAAATAGTCTCCGTGTCGTGGGCAGTCGAATTTGGATGACTTTAGGTTTGCAGAGGGTAGAATATAGGAGACCAGCCGGGATTTAACTGGAATACACACATTTTAAGCTTACAATGTCTCGAATAAAGGTCTCTGCAGCAGACAAGCAGATAAAAGTCAGAGGTGGGAATGTAGGATCTCAGTGGTAGGACCAGGAGGTCAGAAACTCACCTGGAGACCTGATATGACACCAAAGGTTGTAAACAGGCTAAATTAATCTCAGACTGTTGCCAGGGAAATGAATGGTGTTGGTGGCTATGTGACAGGGAGTGGGACAGAGTCCGAAAACAGTGGTCTTCATCTTCCCAGCCTCAAATAATTTGGTGCTACGTTGGATGCTTCTGAACTGATCCAAGAAAATTCCTTCCCATCAATCTTAAATTGTCTTCTTGGAGATGCTGTAGAATATGGTTTGGAGTGGGAAGAGGGTGTGTGAGAAATTCCTTTTCTCATTCCCGAATCTTGAGGAAGTCTTCTGCTCCTTTCCTTGGTGTTTACAACAACGGCATATTGCATTTATATGGTGCCTTGGTGGTAAAGCACCCCAACAGGGACGTTATCACTTGCCATGGGGCTGTATAAACAGCTCCCAGGACAGCTGACCAGAGATGGTTGATTTTGAAGAGTGTTTGAACAGAGGAAAGAAAGCTTTGGCAAGGGTATTCCAGAGTTAGGGCCAAGGCAGCTAAAGGAATGGCCGTCATTGGTGGAACAACTAAAATCCAAGACATCAGTGGACTCAGAATTGGAGGAGAGCAGATATCTCCAATCCAATAACAGTTCAACTGAACTCTGGATGTATTAAGAACTATGAATACCCGAATGCTCACTTCCATCAATGGACAACTCAGGTCTGAGGTTAAAACTCAAACAATCAGAAACAAGAACTGAAAGTAACTTTACTGAAGTCTTGTGCTGTTGAATTTCGATCTGCTAGCCTCCTGGGTCTGGGGGCAGGAAAGCCACAGGCAAAGAAATGACTGAATTCCTGAAAACTCATACATTTGGACTTGATTCCAAATCTTTAAAACAGGGTCCCTGTCACTGTCTTCCCATCTCTGGAGCTAAAGTCCCAGCCCTCAGTTCTGCATTGCTGTCTCCAGGAAAGATTTAATCCAAGTGGAACGAGAGATTTAAGGATAATCCCTGCGGAATCAAACTGGATCATTCTGACGAAAGCGAGTATCCTCTCATTAAGGCTCCGCAGGGTCATTCAGGATTTTCTTCAAGGCTCATCAATTGCACGAAGGACAGACACCCAAGTGAAGCTGCTACCTGACCTTCATGTGGCCAGCAGCAGAGGCAGAAATTGCTGGAGCTGATTATGAATGCATTCTCAGCCATTTTTCTCGTGAAGGCCTTGTAGAGTCTAACTGCTGTTTTTATGATGATGTATGCTTTCACAACACCAGCCATGATCAACCAGGACAGAGGCAATAGAGGACCCCGCTGTATTGGTACAACACGCCAATGATTCGATCTTGCTGCAGGTCAAAGACCATTCCTTTTCTGAGGCACAACAGGCTTTTTAGAACAGCCTGACATAGGTTAGTCCGGCACTAGTGGATGGCTGTGGGTAATGGTTACTGCTTTCTTGATAGCTGAAGTCCTGTGAGATCAGCCTTTACACTCAGTTAAGGGGAGGAAGAAATGTCAAGCGACAGTGGAGTTTTCTTCTTGGTAGGTTTCCCCCAATATTCTGCAAGATATGGCCCCAGACTGCCTGACATAACTGCTGGAGAAGCAGGCTACAACTCTCCGAATCTCAGAGGCAGTTTCTGGCAACTTAGCTAGGAGATGGGCAACTAGAAGACTTTGGACTGGAATCCGTGAGGGTACTGGGCTGGATGCGGACTCAAGATCACTGGTTTGGACTGTGACAGCGACACAGTTAGCTGTTTGTAGCCGAAGATTTGCTGGAGGAGCCCAGTAAGCGATCTTTCTCGTGGCCCACAGGCAGTGCTATATAAAACAATACATGCCTGCTTTCTTCAGCTGGGTCCATTTCACTGCCAGGTTTCCTGAATGCTAAAATAAAATCACAGCCTTTATACTTAATAAGGCATCCGGACTGCACTGTAGGAGTCTGGGAGGTTAGTGGGAATAGGGTCAAAGGGTCAGGAGGTCATTCTCTTGAACAGGGTGAATTTAACAACAGCTCAAGGAGGCTATAAACGTGAAACGAGAGAAAGATGTGGGTTCATGGCTAGGGCATGGGATTCCTTTCAAGATCTTTGGCCCAGCGATTTAGGAAAAGGGGAAGAAGCAGCTGAGGCATCTTAACATCAAAAGAATTCTCTTAAGGATAGTTAGTGCTATGTCTGCCCAGTGATTTAATTCCCAATGACACAAAGTACTAAAGAACGCAGGAGCATTCATTCACTTCAATATGTTTGTAAACAAATATGTCTGCCCTTCTGTTTCAATAATTTCTTCCTAAACGCAAACCTCTGCTGAGTTGTGCGCTGTGGAGTTTATATACGCAGGCGACGAAATGTAGCAATAGCGTTTGGCTTGATGTTTCCAGTTGCTATATTTGATTTATTTAAATAGTATACTCGGCTATCTTATTTACCTGGGTTATCAGACTCCCGGCCAATCAGGTGTCAGTTCCACTTCGATCACAAATCTTTGTGAGTGTCTCCCATGTTCAGACTGACTTGATATCAAAATCAGTCGACAATTCGTAAAATGTAGACTTCACCCCCTCTGCTGATGTGTGAATTTTTTGTGTTTTACAGAATTGTGAAAGGTTACTTGTGGACTTTTCGAAATTGTGCTCTTACTTCACTAAACCTCTGATTACATTTTATGTATACACTATCGTAGAATCCTGACAGTGTAGAAGCAGGCCATTTGGCCTATCGAGTCCACGCTGGCCTTCCAAAGATCATCCTACCCAGACCCACCCCTCCATTTCCCATGGCCAATCCACCTAGCCTGCACGTCACTACAGGCAATTTAGCATGGCCTGTCCCCCTAACCTACTCATCTTAGGACTGTGGGAGGAAACCGGAGCACCTGGAAGAAACCCATACAGACACAGGGAGAATGTGCAAACTCCACACAGACAGTCACCTGAGGGTGGAATTGAGCCCAGGTCCCTGGCGCTGTGAGGCAGCAGTGCTAACCACTGAGCCACCGTGCCGTCCAAATAATATTGTTGAATTTGATCAGCTCTTTTGCTTGCACAGTATCCCTCCATCAGTATTTCTCTTAGGTTTAGTCAAGTCGTGCGATAGGAGCAGGAGAAGGTGCTGGTGAGCTCCTTTCTTCAGCTGCTACGGTTCCTGGGGGATATGTACACCCGGGGAGAGGGTTCCAAGATTTTGACGCAACGACGTTGAAGGTACAGCAAAATAGTTTCAAGTCAAGAGAGTGTATGACTTGGAGGGAAGCTTGTAAATGGTGGTGTTCCCACTTATCTGCTGCCCTCCTCCTTCTAGGTTGCAGGGGTCGTGGGTTTAAAAGGTGCTGGGAGAACTGCAATTGGACTACAGCGGTGCATCTTGTCGATAGAACACACTGGGAGCCAGCAGGAAAGGAAATGATGGAATGCCAGTCAAGTGTGCTGTTTTATAGTGATAATATTGTTGAACTTATTGAGGGCTGTTGGAGCTACACCTGTCCTTAAAGAGACTTTTAGATAAGCACATGAATACCCAAGGAATGGAGGGGTATGGACCAAGGGCAGGCGGAAGGGATTAGTTTAATTTGGCATTATGTTTGGCACAACATCATGGAAGGTTCCTGTGCAGTACAGTTCTATGTTCTATCCCAGGCAAGTGGGGAGCTATCCCATCTGATTTGAGCCTTTTAGATGGTGGACAGGTTTTGGAGAGTCAGGAGGCAAGTTACCTGCCACTAAATTTCCAGCTTCTGACCTACCCTTGTAGCCGCGGTATTTGAATAGCTAGTGCAGGTCAGTTTCAACTTGATGGTCACTCCCTGGATGTCGATAGTGGAGGATTCAGAGATGGTAATGCCATTGAATGTAAATGTATGATGATTAGATTATCTCGTTGGGAATGGTCATTGTATGTCACTTGTGGGGCATGAGTCTCACTTGCCACCTATCAGCCTCAGCCTGGATATTGGTGTGTATGAGTTGATTCAGTATCTGGGGAGCCATGAGTGGTGCTGAACATTGTGCAGTCATTGGCGAATATCCCTACTTTTGACCTTATGACGGAACGAAGGTCATTGGTGAAGCAGTTGAAGATAGTTGGGTGTAGGACACTACCCTGAGGAACTGGGGTTCCTTTGGTGTGGTGACAGTGCCCCTAACTTAAGCAAGGAGGCCTGAGTTCAAGTTCCTTCTGTTTCAGTGATGTAGAATGGTGTTGATTAGACAATATGTATGACGAGGTATTCCCAAAGCTGAGATAACTGACCTTCAATAACCACCACCATCTTCCTTTGTGCCAGATATCTCTCCAACCAGCAGAGAGTTTGTGTATTGAATCCATCTTTGCTAGAGCCCCTTGTTGCCACGTATGGGTAATTTCTGACTTGATGTCAAGGGCAGCCACCTTCACTTGTCCTCTTCAGTTCACCATGTCTTTTCTTATTTGGAACAAGGCTAGAATGAGGTCAGGAGCTGAATGGTCCTGGTGGAACCCAACTGCACATCACTGAGCAGGTCCTTAGTGAGTAAATGTTGCTTGATCGCACTGTTCCATCACTTCACTGATGATCGAGAGTAGACTGATGAGGTGATAGTTGGTGGGTTGGATTCATCATGCTTTTTGTGTACAGGTCATACTGGGGCAATTTTCCTCATTGCTGGGTAGATACTGGTGTTGGGACTATACTGGAACAGCTTGGCTAGGGGAGTGGCACATTCTGTCTTCAGTCTAATTGCTGGAATATTGTCAGGGCCCATAGCTTTCACTGTATCCAGTGCTTTCAGCCATTTCCTGATATCATGTGGAGTGAATTTGTTTGAGGACTGGCACTTCTGATGCGAGGAACCTCAGGAGGTGGCTGAGATGGATGTTCAACAGGTCTCGCTAATGCTTGTAAAAGCTTCAGCCTTACCTTTTGGTACTGACTGTGTTGGGCTTACCCATCACTGAGGATGGGGATATTAGTGGAGCCTCCTCCAATTTTGTTGTTTAATTGTCCCCTGCCATTCATGACAGGATGGAGCAGGACTGCAGAACTTAGACCTGATTGGTCGGCTGTGGAATTACTTACCCCTGTCTATTTCATGCTGTTTATGCTGTCTGGCATGCAGGTGGTCCAGTTTTGTAGCTTCTCCGGGCTGACACCTCACTTGTAAGTATGTCTGGTGCTGTTCCTGATGAAATGGCTCTGTGGCGGTGGTATCCTGTCATCTTCGCCCCAGGTTGAAGAATGTCAGTGGCCAATGGTTGGGCCAAAGGATAGGGTTCTGTGCTGTGCGACCCTATGTCTATGACTCTATTTAAGGTCTTCGCTGTAGATCTGTGAATAGCGCCCTCACCCTCTGAGCCAGAAATTGTGGCCTTTTGAACCTTAGGCCAAAGACTTGAGCGCATCATTAAAGTCTGATGCTCCCAGCGCAACTCTGAAAGAGTGCAGCACTGACGCAGGGTCAGTCATTGGGCTGAGGTCTTAGAGTTAGGCAATTAAATGTGGAAACATGCCATGCCATTTAGGACAGAGTTGTCTCCTCTGTGTCCCAGGCAATACTTATCCCTTTAACTGACATTTATTTAGCTGGTCGTTATCACATTGGTTTTCATGGGAGCTTGCTGTGTTCAAATTTGGCCGCTGCATTTCTTTCATTAAAAAAAGTGACCACTCATTGACAGCAAAGTGCTTTCAGGTTCCCTCGATCATGAAGGATACAATGTAAATCAGTGCTTTGTGTCTTTTCGTGTGGTTTTCTTCCGTATTTTGCACTCCAAGGTCACGGTGTCTCACCTTCACCAAGTGTGTGGGCATTTGTCCAAAACTTGAAGAAGGAATAATATTTTGGCCAAGTTAAACATTGCTCCCTTTGAATCTGGTTCTCCATCCAACTCTCGCAAGAAGAAGCTGTAATCTCACTGTTGCATAAGGGCCCATCAATAGTTGATAACTAAATAGTAATATGTCTACACTGGGTCAGCCCATCTCAGCCAACGATGTGGTGGCTCAGTGGTTAGCACTGCTACCTTGTAGCTCCAGGGACCTGGGTTCAATTCCCCCTTGTGTGACAGTCTGTGTGGTGTTTGCACATTCTCCCTGTGTCTGTGTGGGTTTTCTCCCACAGTCTAAAGACGTGCAGGTTAGGTGGATTGGTCATGCTATGTTACCTATAGTGTCCAGGGGTGGGATGCTCTAAGGGGTGATGTGGACTTGTTGGGCCAAAGGGCCTTTTTCCCACACTGTAGAGATTCTATGACATCAGGAGCCTCTCAATATCTTGCTCCTCCTTCTGTTATTTGGTGCAATGTATAAAACCCTCACTAGGCTGTGTTTGCCAACATTTGTTGTTTGCCCCTGCCTGCTGTTGACTGCCTGGGCCATTTGTGCCCAGAGTTCCAGGTAAGAGCAGCAATCCTAAACCAATCAACTGTATCCCAGATTTATTGAGTTTAAATCCAACTGCCATGGTGGGATTTGAACCCGTGTATCTGAGACCATTAGCCTGGACCTCTGAATTACTAATCCAGTGATACCACCATGCCATCCCCTGCCACTGAGTAGATGATATAGCTGATGAACGCACCGCTGGCTTCAATCCAACTTCAACGTGTCACATTTTATTTAACGGCAATCATAGCAATTATCAGCTGAGTGCTTGGTGAAGATAGAAAGAAGAGGTGCTTCTTTATAGTCTGGATCAGAGATTGGCTGAAAGCAGGTTTTCAGGTGTTCTAGCTAGTGCGCTAGTGTTAGGTTTTATTGTGCTGGTGAACATCCCAGGGGTTAGTGCCATTGTCCCTATATCTGCAATTGAATGCGATTTGGTCAAACACAGGCATGAGTTGGGGAAAAAAGTTAAGTCTCGTGGACGATCCTTAGAGCACCATAAGAGCTGAGGCACTGTTTGTGACTAGGGAATGGTACAGTAGATGCAGTTTGATTTTGGTTCAAAAAAGGAGATGTACTCAAAATACAGCATGGAGCTGGAGGAACACAACAGGTCAGGCAGCATCAGAGGAGCAGGAAAGCTGACGTTTCGGGTCCGGACCCTTCTTCAGATTTTTCTTGACCCAAAACGTCAACTTTCCTACTCCTCTCATGCTACTTGACCTACTGTGTTCCTTCAGCTCACACTGTGTTATCTCTGACTCCAGCATCGGCAGTTCTTACTGTCTCTAAGTGAGAACTCAAAACATTGACTGGAATAGTTTGGAAGAGTTAATGCATTTATCACTAACGCCAGTCCTTGCGTTGGAATAGTGATCATAAAGTGTAACAGAATGCTGAAATATTTTGGATGAATCAAGGTCATTGTGTTGAAAACAGTACTGTGCTGTGGTCACCTTGAAAAGTGAGATGAACCAAGAAAGGGTTTGACAATCACCATTACTGAGACCAGCACTGGGTATTCCAGATTTATTAATTAAATTTAAATTCAATTCAAATCCCAGCTGCTCAATGGGATATGAACCTGCCCAAAGCTTGGAGCAAAACACCACAAAAGAGATTCCAAGTGATCAATGACAAGAAAGCGTTCTGACTCCTGTTGGATTTGCAGCACGCTTGAGGGGATACAGTATTAGATCTGAGCCAGGCAGAAAGTAGGGCATGAATTCATGGCAGAACTTTATTTCTGACCAAATGCATATCAACTCATAAAAGATAAATCATGGCCCACGGTTAGGAGACACTTCCTCGACACAATGGAGCGAGGAAATGAATCTCTGAATAGGTTCAGGAGTGGGAATAACTCTGGAATCATTCAACATAGAGAAACTGTTGGCATTTGTGGGAAAGTCCAAGACTAGTGCCCATTAGTATGACAAAGTCTCAAATAAACCTAGTAAGACTTTTAGGCCATACTCTGTAACTTTGACTGGTTAGAATGTAGTATTTGCTATCATGAGAAATCGGTGAGCTATCTGGAATAAATATAATCAAGGGCGAGCTAGTTAAACCTGAGAAGATATGTTAACAAAGTAAGGGCTGGGGGCTCATGTAGAGTATCATAGAATCCCTACAGTGTGGGAACAGGCCCTTCAGCCCAACAGTCCACACTGAACCTCAGAGCATCCCACCCAGGCCCATCCCCCTATAACCCACCTAATCTGCACATCCCTGAACACTACGGGGCAACTTACCTAACCTGCCCATCTTTGGACTGTGGGAAGAAACCAGAGGAGATCTACGCGGACACGGGGAGAATGTGCAAACTCCACACAGATTGTCACCCGAGGGTGGAATCAAACCCAGGTCGCTGGTGCTGTGAGGCAGCAGTGCTAACCACTGAGCCACCATATCACCAGATAAACACGAACCTGATGTGTCACAGTGCATGCAACAGCATAGACCTGTTGGGCTGAATGGCCTACTGGAAAACAATGTCATAAAGAAAATAGATGCAGTGGCAGGAGGAGGACCCATTGGTTCTTTTGAAGGATGAGTTGCATCGGGTAAAGTGCACTTGTATTATTCTAATATCTGTAAGGAGCCCAGGCCACAAAAGAGGGTGGGATTTGCCTCATTTCTTCCAGTCTTTTGCATCTTTTCTATTAAATGCAAAGCAGGTGTTAAGTAGTCTACTGCACAGGAGCATGAGAAGCTAAACTTAATCCGAAGAAAGTCTTGATGTAATTTTACCGAAATCGGACATTAATTTCTGTTTTAACCCCCTGACATTGCTATTCCCAGGCTATTTTGTGGTGAGCTATGCTTCGGAGGTGGAGGACAAGCGGATCGGCCGGAGGCTGATGGAACACAGCGATGGGAATGCCACGGATGCCAGGACAACATCACGTCAGTACAAGAACTGCACTGAACCTGGTAAGACAAAAGCAGTGTCTCTCCTTGCTCCTGGGAAGAAGAGAAAGTATTGCAGTAATGCGCAGTTTTGTGTTGCCTTTGCACAGGAGAGAGATAGTTGCTTGCAATATATACTTTTTCTAAAAATAGTCTCGGGTGACAGGCTGACCCAATTAGAAATCAGACAGTATTTGAGACAGAGAGAGAAAAAAATGAAGAGCTATGCAGGCCACCCTAGTGTAGCTGGCTGCAGAGTAACATTGTTAGAGATTGAGTGGTTTGCCTGCTTTGTATAACTTGGGAAGGTAAATGGGAGGAGCAAGCATTTTTCTGTAAAAATTAACTACATGTATGATTCTGAAAGATTATCTACAGTTGATCTCTGTATGTATTGCAGAAGACATTGTGCTTTACTTTAAAGGGTGGTGCGGTAATTTGGTTCTGGTAAACCACCAAAAAATGCCTTTGCTTGATCATTGATTAAGCCACCTTTAGTGTTGTACGGGGAAATGTGCTGTTGAGATAAATTGAAAGCGCAAACTTGCATTGCAGCAGATATAATGGAGACTTGACATTGTAACAGTAATCTGCTCCTGCACGGCGTAAATGTTGCCCAAAGCTGAAGGATCTCATTCGTTGTGCAGTGTCTATTAGGAAGACATTAACCATGAGCATCTGAAACAGTCTTTCTTTCATCTTAACCTCAGAGCTGACTGCATCCAATATGATGGTGCAGTGACATTCATGTGACTTTATGAAGATCCTGTGCCTACTGTTCTAATGAAGGCAAAGGTTCCTTCTTTTAAATGATGCTGGATTGGATCTCGTTGCACCACACAATCTTGCAGCATGCACCATTAGTTAAACCTTTCCCTGCACCCTCCAGCTAGAATTGTTTTGGCGTTGTAAAGGGGGAGAGTGTGAGGTGGTAAATAGTGGGGGTGGTGAGTGTAGACCATATCGCCCCTCAGGAATGTTGTAGAGACGCATTAATCACCCTATACTTCCTGAAGCTTGATGTAGTAAGTTGTAAACAAGATACTAACCCTCCAGCAGGTAGCCCCTACTAATACCTATAAGAGCCGCTGGTAATGGCATAGCAAGAATAGGTAACACTGGGGGTTATTCAACATACAGCTTGTAAAATACCAAGTACAAAGGACATAATGCCTCTTTAAAGCTGCCACTAGACATGTTTAAATATTGCCCAAATCAAAATGGCTTTAGAAGGGGGCTGTTTAGGGGCTCTGGTTACCATGATGTAATAGTGAGCACGCTGGTTTCTGAACTCTGTGATCTGAGTTCAAATCGAGGTGTAGTCTTCTTCCTGGTGAAGTGAATGGCGAGTGTTGGAACAGCATATTTTTGGGTGGCATGGTGTCTCAGTGGTTAGCACTGTTGCCTCACAGCACCAGGGACCCAGGTTCAATTCCAGCCTCAGGCAACTGTCTATGTGGAATTTGCACATTCTCCCCACATCTGCATGGGTTTCCTCTGGGTGCTGCAGTTTCCTCCCACAGTCCAAAGATGTGCAAGCTAGGTGGATTGGCCATGCTAAATTGCCCCTAGGGTTCTGGGATGTGTAGATTTAGGTGGGTTATAGGGGTATGGGTCTTGGGTGGGATGCTCCTAGGGTCAGTGTGGACTTGTTGGGCCAAAGGGCCTGTTTCCACACTGTAGGGATTCTGTGAAAGTGTTTGCAAACACAGGGGGAGCACAAAACATAACAGCAAATTTTGCAGATGAGAAACAGGAAGAATAAGGTTCCAAATTCCCTGCTTTTTTTGTGTGTGTGTGTCTTTTCTTACATTTTACACTGCTCAGTGAAAAGGGTTGGGCAAGTTTGTCCTCAACTGATCACACTTGGAAGTTGTTTTAAGAGGAAAAATTCTGTAACTGGTCTGAGAGCTCAGACCCACTGAGGGTGTGTTTCAATGAACCCGTTGCAGAAAAAAAACAAGCAAAATTGTTTATTGTAAATAGGCAAAGTTCCTCGGGACCAGTTCAACTGTGGTTACTGAAGCACTGTGATCATTCGAGCCCCTTTTGCTCTTTTCATGCTCTTTGATCTTGTCTTTCCTTGTGTTTGTAACATGTTTCTTGTATCAGAAGCTTCTCTGTAACGCTCAGGATGTGCTGGGCTCAATCTTGACAGGGGGAAATGAGTTTTGTTGTGAAAAAAAATCAGGCAGACGCAAACTCAGGCAAAAGACATTCACACTGATGGTAAGAAATGAGAAACAAATTGGTTCACATTTTGGAGCAATTACAAAAGGCTTTTCTTGATGAATTTCAACTATTTTATATTGGTACATATTTCTGGTGATATTATTACTTCTCAAGCATCTAGATTTTTGATCGGGTAAGCAAGTGAGAAATGTTTTTTCAGCAGACAGGGCAGTGAGTAACCAGTTCTAAGACAACTGGAGGGAAAATCCACAACGTTTGCTAGAATGACACTAGGAATGTTGGACTGCAGTATGTGAAAGATGGAGCTGATCAGAGCAGGGCAAGTTGACGGTAGGTGTTCAATATGAGGGGCTGCTCTAATGGGGAGGAAATGTTGGTAGATAGAACACACAGGTTCAAGAGATGCAAAGGGCAGATGGGTGGAATTTTGCACAATGCCATGTTCTGATTTGAAAAGGATGGTGGATGCAATATCAATAATAGCTGGTGAAAGGAATTGGATACCTGTACTTTAAAAGGAAACATTTCCAATGCTCTGGAGATAGAGTGGTAGCATGGCTTTAACTGGATAGCACTGCCAAAGAGGTAGCACAGACACAGAGTGGGCTCCTTCCATGCTGTAAGATTCTATGTTTTCACTACCTCAAGATTTGACTCCCATTCTACACCACCAGTTCTGTTCACTCAGAGATAACAAGCATGGGGCTGGATGAACACAGCAGGCCAAGCAGCATCATAGGAGCAGGAAAACTTGACGTTTCGGGCCTAAACCCTTCATCAGAAATGGGGGAGGGGAAGAGGGTTCTGAAATAAATAGGGAGAGAGGGGGAGGCGGATAGAGGATGGATAGAGGAGAGGATAGGTGGAGAGGAGGCAGACAAGTCTGCAGTACCTTTTATCTCTGTTCACTCAGATCCCATTTCAGAGAGTGGTGAACAAAATCAGATCATTGGGGTGGGGGCACATTACATTTTTAATATGTATTAAATGTACCGTGGAATTGTTTTCACATTTAATTAAAGCTGTCAATCCCGAGTATTACAAGCAAGTTTTTACTTGTAATTGTTGAGATCATTGTACAGTTGGGGTACTGTGTCTCGGTAGCATAGTGGTTATGTCACTGAACTGCAAGCCAGAGACAGTCTGGGAGCTATGGATTTAAATCCCATCATGGAAATTAAAATTTAGTAATTTGAATAAGTCTGACATAACAAGCAGAGTATTGGTTAACTGCGACTGTGAAATATCTGGGTTGTCATTGAAACACAACTGGCTCAATAATATCATTTAGGGAAGGAAATTTGCATACCAGATCTGACCATTTTGTGACTTCATTTCCACAGCAATGTGACTGACCCTTTGCTCCACTCTGATAAGCCCAATAAGCCACTTGGTTGTATCAAAAATGAGGAACTATAATGGTGACTGATAATCAAACAATTAAGGGCCTTAGATTTTTAGTTTTGGATTTTATTGTCATGTGTACTCAAGTACAGGAGCACAGTGAAGAATGTATAATGTTGCTTCGCATGGTGCCATCTTAGGTACTAAGGTACCGAGGTACAAAAAACGTTTAGGTACAAAATAGTAAGAGAAATGAGCATTAAAAAGTTAAGCATTATTTCATAGAAATAAAGAAATAGATAATAGTTTACATTAAAGTCTTTCATAGTTTAAACAAGGAAAATAAAGGAAGAAGTTAGAAGTTCAACAGTTTTTGATGAGTCCTCCGCTTATCTCACTCTCTGGGAAACCTCAGCTGTCTGTTCTCGATGCTAATGCTACATATACTGACCCTGCTGCTGAAACTACTGTCTCTCCGATCTGCCCTGGTACCTTGGGAACAAACCCGGGCAGGATCCACTTGCACACCGAGCCGAGACACCACCATGAGCCGCCGAGAGACAAGGCTGAGAGACCAGGCCGAGAGCCACCGAAGAACCAGGCCGAGAACCCCTGAGAGACCAGGCCGAGAGCCACCGAGAGACCAGACTGAGAGCCGCTGAGAGACCAGGCCGAGAGCCGCCGAGAGACCGGGCTGAGAGCCGCTGAGAGACCAGGCCGAGAGCCGCCGAGAGACCGGGCTGAGAGCCGCTGAGAGACCAGGTCGAGACCACCAAAGAACCAGGCCGAGAGCCGGTGAGAGACCAGGCCGAGAGCCGCCGAGAGACCAGGCTGAGAGCCGCTGAGAGACCAGGCCAAGAATCACCGAAGAACCAGGCCGAGAACCGCTGAGAGCCGGGGAGAGACCAGGCTGAGAGCTGCCGAAGGACCAGACCAGGACCCACCACACGAGCTGCTGAAGAAAGTCCCTAGTGGATCTTCTCTCTCAGCACTGAATGGGTGAGATGGTAACAAGGAGATGAGTCTCTTTCTCTGTCTCTGGGGGTAGCTCACTCAGTCGTTTCCCTTCTCACCATCTCTTCCTGAGAGGAATATTCTCCCCTGTATTTATGAGAAAGTAGGAGGTTGAGTAGCAGTTTGGATACTGCTTCCCAAAAGAATACAACGAACAATTTGTTAAGACTGTCTTGGTAATTGAGAAGCAACTTAGACCCCATGGCGTTGATGAGTCTCTGGTCCATTTAACCATGAACAGAGAGAGGAGAGATAGCAGCAGGTAAAAAAGGGGGATTTCTGAAGTGGGGTGCTTGCTTTTGAATGGCACAGACTCAGTGGGCTGAAGGGCCTTTATCCTTGCTGGAGACCTCTATGATTTAACTCGGATGGTCCTTCAATGTCACCGCGTTGGGCAGGAGCAACACAGTACAAGTTACCCTGTTAAATAATATCGCGGGTCTGCAGCACACAGGAGCTGAACAAGAATCTGTAGGTCACCAGAAATGAAAGCTGCAGTGCAGGGAGTCAGCAGCTGTTTATGTATCTTTACAGAGACAACAAGGTGTAGAGCTGGATGAACACAGCGGGCCAGGCAGCATCAGAGGAGCAGGAAAGCTAACGTTTCTGGTCTGGACCCTTCTTCAGAAATGGGGAAGGGGAAGGGGAAGGGTCCAGACCTGAAACATCAGCTTTACGGCTCCTCTGATGCTGCTTGGCCTGCTGTGTTCATCCAGCTCCACACTGTGTTATCTCAGATTCTCCAGCATCTGCAATTCCTACTATCCCTATGATTCTTTACCTGTGACCCCTGCTCACAGGGACCCTGAATGTAACTGTCCATTTTGGGTTTGCGAAGCCACAAAGAGGCCCATTCCATCGAAAAGTGACCACGTGATTGTTTTTCATCATTGACGACAGCTCGCAAATTCGTGTTCCACGTGCACAGCCTCCAAAAGTGTTTTATCTTTCTCACTTCTTACTTTACGACCGGGAGAGGAAGTGCGACCTCAAAACAAAAGAGCCGCTCTGAAAACTGGTACTGCAAGTTCCTTCCCGTCACATATTGTTTGTTAGTGGTTACTGGTTTAGATAATGTTGTAGTTTCGGATAACAATGAGCTTCCCCCACCATCTCTTTTGAATCCCTGTCCTGGTGGGAGCTGACAATGACAAATGCCGTCAAACAGCTCCCATGGACACCTGGAAGAGAAGGAATCTGCAATAACACCAAGGAGCTCTGAGTGAAAAGGCACCATAAACGGCAGACACTGATGTTTTGAAGCTGACTTTTTAAGGAAGTAAATGATGAAATGGCAAGTGAGAGAGGGGAAACTTGCAACGCTGCCCACAGAAATGTACTGCAAACCATCAAGGCTAGGGGTTGTCAAGAAACATAGAAAATAGGAGCTGGTATAGGCCACTTGGCCCCTTCTAGCCTGCCCCACCATTCAGTGTGATCATCGTTGATCGTCCAACTCAGTCCCCTGTTCCCACTTTCTCCCCCATACCCATTGGCGCCTCTAGCCCTGAGAACTATAGCTAATGCCTTTTTGAAAACATTCACTATTTTGGTCTCAAAGAAAGAGCTGTCAAGTAGCAAGCATGCCCTTATGGGAATGTCTGCATTGCAACTCCTTTCTGAAACACTGCTGTCACTTCATGTCTGAAACCTGAAACATTCATTTACTGCATTGACAATGAGACGGCAACTGCAAAAGGAAATGTTCTGGAATATGCTGAGGTTGTGAAATTGCAAATCCTTTCCTTTCTTTAATTTTCTTCCATTTTGACTCTCATTATGCATGTGGTATCCCATCCTGAGGGATGGGACTTTTATATTTTGGATGCTTTGGTGTCTCCATCAGGCAACTTCATTTATCGCCAGAACGAGGCAATTTGGCCCATCACGTGTGTGTTGTCTCACTATCCTCCTGGTTCTCTGTAGCCAGCCAGACCGCCCTCCTTTGTGCACTTGTTCAATTGCTTATTGAAAGTTTGAATCTGCCTCAGCCAGGCAGCAATTCCACATCAAAAGGCCATAAGACATAGGAGCAGAAATGGGCCAGTCAGCCCATCGAGCCTGCTCCGCCATTGACTGATGTCATGACTGATTTAACAAGCCTCAACTTCACTTTCCTGCCTGTTCCTCACACCCTGTAGGACATTTCTCCTTTATCCAGCCCTTGTGAAGTTGGCTGAATGAATTTGTCCCTATTTGCACACAGCAGCAACAGACAGGGATGGGGAGAAAAACTCACCATAATTCAGCTCATTTTAAGTTTTGGTTTCAGTCATCCTGTAACCTCTAGTTGAATGACAGCTTGAGAAGGAATGTCTTGCAGTTAGCTTTGTACATTCCACTGCCGCTGGGCACCTCAAGTCTGCTAGTGAAAGCACTATTTTCACTTTGGAAATGTGTGTCGGCCAGTTTGCACACTGCAGATTCCCAGAAAGAGCAGGGATAAATATTGGTCAAGGCATCAGGGATAGCTTCCCAGTTCTTCCGTGAAATAATAGCCACGGGATCTTTTACTCGCCACCTTTTGAAGGCAGATGGGGCCTGGCAGAGGCATCTCTTCTGAAAGAGTGCTCCCCTGACAGGGAAGGTCACCCTCGGTACTGCACAGGGAATGTCAACATTGATTCATGCGCTCAAGTGGTGAATCAGGATTTGAAATAACAAGTCTCTGGCTCCGAGACGACAGTGCTGATCCACGACTGCCACTTTCAAGGACAGAGAGAGAGAGAGAGAGCAGTTAGTCTGCCTAAAGCACCTGTTAGGTTTGAATGTGCCACAGGTACTCTGGTTGGGGACCTGCACTTGGCTCTGTATAAGCTCCTGAAAGAATCAGCACTTGCCCAGTTTAGAATTGATAATCCCTACAGCATGGGTAGAGGCGCGACCAAATGAAGTCTGAAATAGAAGGCTGCACCGATTCTCTGGAGAGCATGCCCCCCAGACCCCACCCCCCTCCCTACCCTATCCCTGCATCCCTGCATTTCCCACGGTTAACCCAACTTGTCTCTCACCTCTCTGGACACTATGGAGCAATTCAGCACGGCCCATCCACCTAAACCTGCACATCTTTGGACTGTGGGAGGAAACCGGAGCACCCGGAGGAAACCCACGCAGACACGGAGAGAATGTGCAAACTCCACACAACCCGAGGCTGGGATTGAACCTGGACGCTGTGAAACAGCAGTGCTAACCACTGAGCCACCATGCCGCCCCATAACTATTCCTTGTTTTCTTTGCCTATTCTTCTTGAAAGTTTTATATCCAAATATAAGTATTTCAGTATGGGAGTTGAGATGTCATGTTGAGATTGTACAGGATGTTGGTGAGGCCTTTTCTGGAGAACTGTGTGCAATTCTGGTCGCCCTGTTTTAGGAGGGATATTATTAAGCTGGAGGGGGTTCAGGAGGGATTTACCAGGATGTTGCCAGGAATGGAGGGTTTAGGTTATAAGGAGAGGCTGGATAGGCTAAGACGTTTTTCACTGGAGCATAAAAAGTTAAGGGGTAACCTTACAGAGGTTTATAAAATCATGAGGTTATAGATAAGGTGAATGGCAGGTGTCTTTTCCTTAGGGCAGGGGATTTCAAGACTAGGGAGCATATCCTTAAGGTTAGAGGAGAAAGATTTTAAAAAGATATGAGGGGCAATTTTCTTTACACGGAGAGTGGTTCATGTGGCGAATGATCTTCCAGAGGAAGTGGTGGATGCAGGTACAGTTACAATGTTTAAAAGATATTTGGATAAGTAGATGAATAAGAAATGTTCGGAGGGATATGGGCAAAGCGCAGGCGGATGAGACTAGTTTAGTTTGGGTACATGGTTGGTGTGGACTGGTTGGACTGAAGAGTCTGTTTCCGTGCTGTACAATTCTATGACACTAACGCTTTTAATTGTCTGTAAATTAATGTACACACTTTACAATTTGATTTTATTCATTTTCTTATTTTTCCTTTCGCCTCTTTTTTTTAAACCTTTTTACTTAGCATAGAATCATCGCATTCCCACAGCGCAGATGGAGGCCATTCAGCCCATTGAGTCTGCACTGACTTTACAAACCTTTACTTGGTGTTGACCACTTGTTTCATTGCAGCATATTTATTGTAAATAAATAATGTTCTAAACTTGGCAATTACAAACCGAAATCAGCCTTCGCTTCCGTTCCTGTTGGTTTATGGGTCAGGAGAGCTGTGCCATTCCTCTTTGAGTTATTGTTCTGGGCATCTTTAGCATCTGCTTTGGTTCAATGCCTCATGCTGATAGCGCAGCACTCCCTCAGTACTGGAGCGTCGGCCTGGAAATTTGGGGTCAGATTTCTGCACGGCCACCCGCCCTACTGCTTTGTTATTGGGGTTTATGATATCAACATGTGACTCCATTACTCACACTTGTCCTGAGCTGGTTACACGCAGGAAAAAGCTGTCCCTTGTTCTTATCCACATAGCTATTCTCTGAAATGTGAGATTGAAATTAAGTGACCATTTGTAACAGTGTTAAATTCTATGCTTACCCGATGCACAGGCATAACCAGAGCTGGTTTTGCCATCCTCTTTATTCCAGAAACAAAGAAGTAAACTCTGTCACCACTAACACTGACCCAGACTGATTGAGTCTAGTCCAAACAGTGCCAGGTCTAGCAATATCTGGAGTGAGAGACAGGAAAAAGAGACTGCAGAAATCCAAAGCACAGAGGGATTTGAGGTTTGTAATGCATAAACGAGAAGTTAGCCTCCAAGTTCAGTAAGTAATAGGGAAAGTAAATGGACTGATGGCCTTTATTCCAAAGGAAATTGTGTATAAAAATAGGAGAGTCTTGCAAAACCTATATAAGGCATGGGTTAGACCATACCTGGAATACTGTGAACAGTTTTGGTCCCCTTATCAAAGGAAAAATATACCGGTGTTAGAGGTAGTCCAGAGAACATTGCGGGGAAGGGCCTCCTGTACTGTATGACTCTGATTCTAAGGTTCACTGGGTTAATCCCAGGTAAGGAGGGATTTTGTTTTATGAGGAGAGGTTGAGTAGATCGGGCCTGTATTGATCAGAGCTTAGAAGAACGAGAGGTGACATTATGGGAATGTACAAGATTCTTAGGAGACTTGACAAGGATAGATACTGGAAGGTTGTTTCCCCTGGAGCGAGAGTCAAGGTCCAGAGGGCATAATCTTAGAATAAGGGTGTCGCACCTTTAAGGCAGAGATAAGGAGAAATTTCTTCTCTCAGAGGGGATAAATCTGTGGAATTTTTTTTACCACAGTGGGTTTTTGGACTGGGTCATTAAGTACATTCAAGACTCAGAGATTTTTAATCAGTAAGGGAATTAGGTTTACAGGGATAAGGCAGGAAAGTGGAGTGGAAGATGATTTGATTAGCTATAATCTCATTTAACGGCTGAGCAGAGTCAATGGGCTGAATGGCCTACTGCCACTCCTACATCATATGATCCAACATTTCGAGTTCTTTGGAACCTGCTTCTTCTTTGGGCTTGACGTTATTTCTCTCTCTCCAGATCTGCAGAGTTTCTCCAGCACTTTCTGATGTATTTCAGATCTCCAGCATCAGCAGCACTCTCCTTTCACAAGACCCTCAGTCAGCGATTGTGTACCTGATCTGGTGTATTTTCTGAAGGAACCAGCTCTGTGTGTTTAACATGTGCACCACGTGGCTTCTCCTTTCTCAACAAATGGAGTATTTGCAGGGTATGAAAGTTGGACTTTTAGAAAGAGGCTGCCGTCTGCGGAGTTTACTCTCAGTCACTTAGCAGACCAGCAAGAAATGGTTCTATTTATGACAACTGCTGACAATGGTTTTTTTAAAAAAAACAAAATAGGGTGGAGGGTGCTAACAAAACTGGAGAGGAGCTGGAGCTTGTTACTTCCTCCGATATACACGCAAACCTCCTCAGGCCATCCAGCCTCATGGTTGCCTGGAACCCCCTTCAGACCTGCCCAGACCATTCCCCTCATTCCTATGCTTGCCCTCACCCACCTGCCCATCAGGCCTAGACCAATCCCTAAACCCGTCTTCTTAGACAGTCCATCCCTTATTTCCTCTTCAGGCCTACCCAGATCCCTTCCCTTCAGGCTTTTCATGTCTGCCCAGGCCACTCCTTATCCACCCGAAGCTCAGTTGGGCCTTCCAGGCCTACTCAGACCTGACTGCCCAAACTCTGGCCTTAGCATACCACCTATCCTACCTGCTGTACTGGACCAACACAGCTCTTCATGTTGTTCCTGAGTGGCTCTACCACCCGTGTGTTGGGCCCTGGCCCCACCATCAACAAAAGGTGGCCTTGAGCCGCCCCACTCATTGCCTGGAGAAGTACAGGACCAATGGCACTGTGGGACGACTGTGAAACCAAATTCTGGGATGATTTCCGAAAATCTGGGATAGTTGTTCACCCTGGTTTTGAGGCGCATCTTTGTGTCAAAAGTGTGCAGCTCATCTGAAGCCTGTTTTATTTTCCAGGCTGCACGCTTATACTGCTTTTCTGTTTGCCCATATAATTTTATCCTACCCATGATCTAAATTTCAGACACTTTGCCAAGCAGCTCACTGTGTTTCCAATGTGATAAAGATCTGCTAAGACCTAATAATTAAAGTGTTGCTGGCAACTTGCGCGAGCAGTTACCTTGAGGCCATATTGGAAGCTGTTTATCAGGAAGCACTACTCCTTTGATTTTGGGCTTCGAAAGCTTGATTTGATCATTTTTTTTCCCTCTCTTCTCCTGAATCCTGCTGGGGTTTATTTTTGTTGAGGATGTGCACTGTTTTCAGTCCAGGGGCTCTCCTACACTCCCAGTGCGGTTTGCCACCCTTCAGCACTCGAGATTCAGTCTTCTTCGTCATTCCTTCAGGAGCAGCTCGTAGGCTTTTGTGTTAATTTTACCCACTTGCCCCAACCAAGGGCCAATTCTGAAAGAAAAACCGAAAGAACTGCGGATGCTGTAAATCAGGAGCAAAAAAAGAAGTTTCTGGAGAACCTCAGCAGATCTGGCAGCATCTGTGAAGGGAGAAAACAGAGTTAACATTTCAGGTCTGAGGAAGGGTCACCAGATCTGAAACGTTAACTCTGTTTTTTCCCCTTCACAGATGCTGCCAGACCTGCAGGGCTTTTCCAGCAACTTCTGTTTTTGTTCCCAATTCTGAAAGTGTTGGCAAGCCTCTCCAATGCTGCTCCTCAGGCACCTATCTCAATGCGGTAGCCTCCAGTCCTGTGCTGAGTTGACGAAAGTTACTCACTTGAGTTACCATGGCCACTCCTCGAGGAATGAAGCTAAGGCTGGGAGGCGGGGCACTGGGCTGTGGAGCCGTCTTTCCTGTTGTGTTTGGAGAGACAACTGTCACATAAAACCAAAGAAAAAGTGCAATCTGCATCCAAAACAATATCGGGCTCTCCTCTTCCTTTTAACCGCAGGAAGGGAGATAAACATCACCTTTTTACTGGAGTCATTCCATAGTATTTTTTTGCTGATTTAATATGTGGCTACGGACGTCCAAAAATACTTTATTACTTTCTTCATTGAGGTGTAAATGTCTCTGCCATTTCTCACTATTCCCTCATCACCCTGGATGTTGGTGACCTGCTCACCTTAAATTACTGTTGCCTTTGGTGTGTAGATAGCCTCTCAGTGCTATTAGGAAGGAAGCTCCACCATTCTGACTCAGTAACAGTGAGGGAACCTGATGTGGCTCAGGATGGTGCATGGACTGGGGTCAAAGTTGCAGACGGTGATGTTCCGATGCATCTGCTGACCGTGTCCTTCCGGGTGGTAGATTCGGGGCTCAGAACGCACAGTCTCAGGAGCGGCAGTGTGGTGCCGCAGTGCTTCTTGTAGATGCTACATACCACTGGAACTGAGTGTTGGTGGTGGAGGGAGTGAACGTTGAAATGTGCTGGATGGGATTCCAGTCAGGCAGGCTGCTTTGTCCTGGAGGCTATCAAACTTCTTGAGTACCATTGGAGCCACCCTATTTGGGGTGTTCAATCACAGTCCTGATTGGTATCTTGCAGGTGCTGAACAGGCTTTGGGAATCGAGAGTTGAGTTACTTGCCTCAGAATTTCCAAGTTTCTGACCTACTTTTGTGGCCATAGTGGCTGGTCTAATTTCTCATCAGATTCTGGTCAATGGTAACGAACTATTCACCCTATCTATACCCCTCATGGTTTTATGAACCTTTATGAGATCATCCCTCAACCTCCAACGCTCCAAGGAAAATAACCCCAGCCTCTCCCTGTAACTCAAAACCCCCAACCCCGGCAACAACCTTGTTAATCTGTTCTCCTTTATTCATTAATGGGATGAGGGCGTCACTGGCCAGGCAGCATTTATTGCCCATCCCTAATTGCCCAGAGGGCAGTTAAGAGTCAACCACATTGCTGTGGGTCTGGAGCCACACGTAGGCCAGACCAGGCAAGGATGGCAGTTTCCTTCCCTAAAGGAGAATGGGTTTTTCCCAACAATCGATAATCAATAATCGATTCATGGTCATCATTAGATTCTTAATTCCAGATATTTTATTGAATTCACATTCCACCAACTGGATTAACAGTCCAGCCATGATACCACAAGGCCATCGCCTCTGCACCCTTTCAAGTTTAACAGCATCTTTCCTTTCGCAGGGATAGCATCTGCCATTGTTGACTTGAGGTCTCCAGTGTGGTTCTGGTAGACCTGCCTGATTTATGTTGTAGGCCCAAAGTCTTTCCTTCCTAGTGTCTAGGTTCGGACAGGTCTGGTCCTGCAGTACAAATGTCAAAGGCTTTTTACTGCTACATGTTGATGTTGTTGATTTCTGGTAGATTTGGGGCCATTTTCCCTTGAGTGTCAGAGGCTGAGGGGTGACCTTTTCGGGGTTTATAAGGTCTTGAGGGGCATGGATAGGTTGAATAGATAAGGTCTCTTGGGGAGTCCAAAACTAGAGGGCATAGGTTTAAGGTGAGAGGGGAAAGATTTAAAAGGTGCCTAAGGGGTAGCTTTTTCACACAGAGGGTGTTGTATGTATGGAATGTACAGCCAGAGGAAGTGGTGGAGGCTGGTACAATTACAACATTTAAAAGGCATCTGGATGGGTACATGAATAAGAAGAGTTTAGAGGGATATGGGTCAAATGCTGGCAAATGGGACCAGATTGATTTAGGATATCTGGTAGGCGTAGACGAGTTGGACCAAAGGGTCCGTTTCAGTGCTGTATATCTCTATGATGAAGTGATTTGCTTCTACAAGTTCCATGGGACAAGGTAGGAGAGTTTGCTTAAACTCAGTGTGCTCTGGGCTGTGAGAAAGTGTTTGTCACAAAGTCTCTTGAGCTTTCACCTGATGTCATTGTCTGTTGGCGTGTTCTGAGCTGCCTTGTTGTAAAGCCAGGGATATGTTGAGTGAGCCCAGCCAATAATAAATCACACTGGAATTTTTATTGTAAACATAGAGATGGCAGAGCTGCTGTGAATCTCTCATTCCCTTCTGTAACCTCTCCCGCAACCCTCTCTGATCTTTGGTCATCCAACATCAATGTGGATTGCAGCCATGGTACACCTTACTCAATGGAAAAGGTACCTCATTTCGACACTTGGTGTGGCCTTTTAGTTCCCTCCCAACCCAAAGAGCAGCTGGAAAGTGGGGTGGTGGGTGAGGTAAAATTGGTTGGCATGGCTGGAACTCAGTGTCCATCCCCTCCAGTGGTATTTAATCAGGAGCTGGTGAAGCATTGAGTGACCACTGTCCCTTGGACCAATTGAGACCCTTAAGGTGCCAATTAATTATAGGATGATGCTATATTAAGATGCCATGGGTACTGAGGTCCACACCCTGTGGTCATGTAGCAGCACCTTTGGGCTTGGGAGTGCCCTGCTGTTTAGGATACCATGTATTGTCCACCCTCAATAAATGACCTTTCACCCCTAGCCATCCGTCACCCATTGCCGTTTGCCAGGCTGGCCCTGGCTCACAGTGCCCCCCTGCCCCACCTGACTCCAGCAGTGACAGACCTGGCAGAATAACACACCAATGGCAGCCACACGTTGCTGGAGCTGGGGAGCTGCCACCTTTCTGGCTTGGGACCTGCCTCCCAGAGGAAGTGGCAGGGTAGAGGAAGTCTCACCCCTGAGCCAATTAGTAGCTTGATGGTGATAAAACCAGGACGTGGCTTTCCTGTCGCCTGCGGTTGGGATCCTCCTCACCCCATCCAACTTTAAAACCCAGACGTGGGCCCAGTGCCTTCCATTTGAGTTTGACTGATTACTGTCGCATGTTCCAAGATGCAGCGCAAAGTGTTGTTTTGTGTGTTATCCAGGCAGATTGTCCCATACAAAGTGCGTCATGGTAGCAGAACAGAGTGCTTAAAATTCCAGTCCCAGGTTGTGCAGAGCTGGGGGACATCTTCAAGTGTGTGTCACTGAACAGGCAAGGATCAAGCAGTATAACTACCTTCTCTAACCGTGACAGACTTTCTACTTCATACCCTGTCACTGCAGAGAGCATAGTCAGGGTAAACTAGTCACGAGAGCAGCAATCTGCAATATTTTTGATTAAAAAGCAGCTAAAGGAAGTGTTTTGTGAAATGAAACACAGCAGCATGACCTTTTTGAAAGTTGAATGACCTTGCCCAGTGGTGTAGGTGTTAAACTGTACCCTGCAATGGTAATCTCTCAGGTTCTGTAACACTGTGCATATAAAATCCTTACAGTGTGGATGCAGGCCATTCTGACCCTCTTAACAGCATCCCACCCACCTACCCTGTATTCCCCCTGGCTAACCCGCATATTCCTGGATACAATGGGCAACTTAGCACAACCAATCCATCTAACCTGCACATCTTTGGACAGTGGGAGGAAACCAGAGTACCCAGAGGAAATCCACACAGACACCGGGAGAACATACAAACTCCACACAGACAGTCACCCGAGGGTGGATTCAAACCCGGGTCCTTGGCACTGCAAGGCAGCAATGCTAACCACTGTGTCACCGTGCCACCACGTCCAACTGCACAACCAAGGCTTGGGAATCTTTTCACTGTTGGGGATGGCTATCGACCTTTAAAGGATTGAAGCAATGCAGCACAGGCTTGAGATTATCTAATCCTCAATATCTCCTCCTCCAGGACCCTCATTACAACCTCCCTCCTTAACCAGCTGTCCCTCTGCAGCTCAGTGTCATGTTGCTTTGTTCTTTGTCTTGTTTTGGAGGATTTGCTCTGTCAAGGCCTCTTTCTAAATGCAAGTTGTCGTTGTGGTCATAGTGATTGGTGGAGGTGGGTGGAGCGGAATGCTATGGCTTGGTTGGCACAACAAGGGATGATGTTAGTAGATAGGAGATGGGGGTGTGGCTTGAGGTGAGAGGAAAAACAGGTTAGGGAGATGGAGATGAGCTGGGCTGGTTTTGGGATGCGGTCAGGGGAGGGGAGATTTTGAAGCTTGTGAAATCCACATTAATGCCATTGGGCTGCAGGGTTCCCAGGCTGAATATGATTTGCTGTTCCTGCAGCCTTCGGGTGGCATCACTGTGGCATTGCAGGAGGCCCAGGATGGACATGTCATCTGAGGAATGGGAGGGGGAGTTGAAATGGTTCGCGACTGGGAGGTGCAGTTGTTTGTTGCGAACTGAGCTCAGGTGTTCTGCAAAGCGGTCCCCAAGCTTCCGCTTGGTTTCCCCGATGTAGAGGAAGCCACAACGGGTACAGCAGATGCAGTATACCACATTGGCAGATGTGCAGGTGAACATCTGCCTGATGTGGAAAGTCTTCTTGGGGCCTGGGATTGGGGTGAGGGAGGAGGTGTGGGGGCAGGTGTAGCACTTCCTGCGGTTACAAGGAAAAGTGCCAGGTGTGGTGGGGCTGGAGGGGAGTGTGGAGCGGACAAGGGAGTCGCGGAGGGAGTGGTCCCTCCGGAAGGCAGATAAGGGTGGGGAGGGAAAATTGTCTTTGGTGGTGGGGTCTGATTGCAGATGGCGGAAGTGTCGGAGGATGATGCGTTGGATCCGGAGGTTGGTGGGGTGGTATGTGAGGACGAGGGGGATTCTTTTTTGGTTATTGTTGCGGGGACGGGGCGTGAGGGATGTGTTCCGGGAAATGCGGGAGACACGGTCGAGGGCGTTCTCGACCACTGTTGGGGGGAAGTTGCGGTCCTTGAAGAATGAGGACATTTGAGATGTACGGGAGTGGAATGTCTCATCCTGGGAGCAGATGCGGCGGAGGCGAAGGAATTGGGAATAGGGGATGGCATTTTTGCAGGAGGGTGGGTGGGAGGAGGTGTATTCCAGGTAGCTGTGGGAGTCAGTGGGCTTGAAATGGACATCTGTTTCTAGGTGGTTGCCCGAGATGGAGACAGAGAGGTCCAGGAAGGAGAGAGAAGTGTTGGAGATGGTCCAGATGAACTTCAGATTGGGGTGGAAGGTGTTGGTGAAGTGGATGAACTGTTCGAGCTCCTCGTGGGAGCACGAGGCGGCGCCAATGCAGTCATCAATGTAACGGAGGAAGAGGTGGGGTTTAGGGCCAGTGTAGGTACGGAAGAGGGATTGTTCCACGTAACCTACAAAGAGGCAGGCATAGCTTGGGCCTATGCGGGTACCCATGGCCACCTCCTTTGTCTGTAGGAAGTGGGAGGAATTGAAAGAAAAGTTGTTGAGGGTGAGGACGAGTTCGGCTAAGCGGATGAGGGTGTTGGTGGAGGGGGATTGGTCAGTTCTGCGGGACAGGAAGAAGCGGAGGGCCTTTAGGCTTGTGGTGCCAGCCATTGTCTGGTGGTCCCTGATGCCAGTGATGATATTGAAACCCCTCGGTTTTTGTGAGCAAATGTTCCCCAGGAGCATCCAAGATTGAATTTTGAGGTCTGTACGAGAGCAGTTCACGTACTTGTGAGGTGTCCACTACAGTCGTTAAGGATTGTGGGTATATTTTGTAGACGTGGTGCTCCAAGATGGCCCTGTGCGGCAGATCACCAACAGGATCATGTGGCATTCAATTAGATTATGGCTGATTCATAACTTATGCCCATATTTAAAAGAAAATTGCTCATAAGATGTGACCATCACTGTTGCCTGTTCCTAATTGTCCTTGAACTGAGTGGCTTGCTGGGCCATTTCACAGGGCATGTAAGAGTCAACCATATTACCGTGACTCTGGAGTGGCATGTTGGCTAGACCAGGTAAGGATGGCAGATTTTCTTCCATAAAGGATGGGAGGGAACAAGGTGAGCCAATAATAGAATTACACAAAAGTTTTAATGTCAGAAGAGACCATTCAGGCCATCATGTCTGTGCCACATGAATAAACTAACCCCCCCACTCTGATTCCTTTTCAATGAGATTAGGATTTGCCCCTCAACTATTAAATTGCGCGATGAATTTCAGACACCCATCACCCTCTGGGTGAAAAGTATTTTCCTCATGACCCCTCAATCCCTTCTACCTGTTACCTCAGGCCCATGCCCCCAGCCTCTGCCAGGGAAACTGGCCTTCCCTGTCCAGCTAAACCAAGCCCCTCATTACTTCAGACCTCACAATTAATCACCTTTAGCCTCCTCTATTGCCAGGAAGATCAATTCTAGACTATCCAGCAAAACTGCAGTTTTCAAGCCCTTCCAATATTGTTAATCTGTTCTATAGTGCATCAGGACAAGTATGTCCTTATGTAATGTGGTCACCAGAGTTGTACATAAAGCACTGAATATGGCCTAACTAGTGTCTCATGTAGTTCCAGCATTATAGCCTTCCTTTTGTATTCATTATCTCACTCATTGAGGAAAAGTATCCCAAATGCCTCCTTTAGCATCTTATTGACTTGTCTGGCTCCCCTCAGGGACCTGTGAACATGCTCTCCAAGGTCACTGACTTCCTCGACCCCTCTCAGTACCCTCCTGATTATTGTCTGTTCCCTTGCTTTGTTTGCCCTCTCCAAATGCAGAGCAGATTTCTCTGAATTGAGTTCCCTTTACCACTCTTCCACGTTCTCAACCAAACCAGCAATGTCTTCCCGCAGTTAACAGCTATCATGTTTACAACCAGTTGCCCGGCCAATTTTTGTGTCATCTGCAAATTTCCCGATCATGCCTCCCACATTTGATATGTACCATCATTAACATATACCGCAAGCAGCAAGGGATCCAACACTGAGCCCTGTGGAACACTGCTGTAAACCGTTCTCCATTCATAACAACATCCATGGACCAGCCATTTGCTGTCACTGAGCCAGTCATGGATCCAACTTGTTATATCCTATGGCCTTCAATTTTTTTGATCAGTGACAGTTTCGTAGTCACATTATTGAGACAAGTTTTGATTCCAGATTTTATTAATCACTGGCCCGGTGCAATTTAAAGTCATGCCCTGATATCTGGGTCTCTGGATTACTAAAATAGACACAGAGAATGCTGGAGAAACTCAGCAGGTCTGCCAGCATCTGTGGAGAGCGAAACAGAGTGAATGTTTCGAGTTCAATATGATTCTGCTTCAGCTCTCTTCCAAAGAACAGACAAGTGGGGACTGGAAAGGTTAATTCTGTTTCTCTCTCTCCACAGATACTGCTGGGCCTGCTGAGTTCCTCTAGCTTTCTCTGTGTTGGTTTCAGATTTCCAGCATCCGCAGCATTTTGCTATTATTCCTTTAGATTACTAGTCCAATGATGTTACCACCACACTGCTGAGTCCTTTTACCCCACTTACTTCTGGAAATATTCTCATTGAACAAGAATTGAGATTCTTGGCTAGTGGTCTTATGCTTCATGGCTTCTCAGAAGTTGCAGGGAGTGGGTAAGCGATACCAAGATGTAGAGCTGGATGAACACAGCAGGCCAAGCAGCATCATAGGAGCAGGATTGAACTGAAACACTGGTGAAACAAATCCATTCTCTCCATGTTCAGTCCATGCGCGCTGGACTGAGAAATAATCCTGAGTTTAGGAAGGCCTTTTCATTCTGTACAAATGAAGCGTTGCTTTGTGTTAGGAGTCGATTTGTATATATTACAGATCAGGGGAAATGGAGCAGCTTTAACACGTTCGTGTGAAAGGTACAACAACAAGGTACGACCACTGCATTCACTTGTCCCATTGCAGCCAATAGGTGGGACTCGACGTGATCTTTGATGGCTTGAAGCCGAGCTTCGCAATTGTTTCAGTAAAATGAAAACAAACCGCTCAGGTTGCTGTTGAAGGAAGTGAGGGGAACACGATGCAGGCTCCCAGAGGCTGTCAACTCCAGAGGTGAAACTCAAGGTCACCCGCTCTGAAGTTTACAGTGACTGGCAAACCACCCAGTGGAGACACGGGGGAACGAGGAAGAAACAAAAAACACGTTTGCGAAGCGAGTCGTGGTGTTCGGGGGCGTGCTGCCCGCAACGCTAGTGGAAACACACTCAATGCTAACTGTCGGATTCATAGCTGAAGAGGAGAGAATTGCAGGCTTACAGGCAAAAAGAAAAAGAGGGGGAGATAATTGGATAGCCCTTTGAAAGAGCTGGCAGGAGCACAGCAGGCTGAATGGCCTCCTGGGCTGTAGTGTTGGCCACTCTTATGAGCTGATGTCTCATTTTGAGACAGGGAAAGGACTTGGGATGATATCTGTTTCTGAGAGGAATTTGGGGCTGGGTTGGATTATGGGGGAAGCAGGGAAATGTATGGCTATTCTCTGGGATATTGAATACAGTCTTAAATCACATGGGGACAGGGTCCCTAGACAATTAAGGGTGTCGTGAGTGGGGCTGGAGGATGGGTCTTCATGAAGCTTGAAGGGTCAATGAGAGATCTCCCAAGTTTCAGAAACAGAGGTAGGCTCCAGTAGAGTGTGAATTACTGATAGGGCACTAGAGGAACGCTCTCAGCAATTTGATTTATGTCATTGTGGTAAGGGATGAGGGATAATTCCTCTGTTCCACCTCTGTTCCTGGACTTTGTGAAGCCTAGAAGTGCTACCTAATGAATTTAAGTATGGGATGTGGAAAGGGGTGTAATTGAAGGTGTAAAATGAGCAATGCTGAATTAGCAACCTCCTTTGTCTCTCTCGAATGGAAAATCCACTGTCTGCCGGTTTGCAATCATTCATCTTTGTTTATCTCAAGCCTTCAGTTCCTGTCTAACTCAGGAATGCTTCAATATCTTGAGGAAGGAAGACTGGGGCCTTGGGAGACAGAAGATGTTCTACATTTGTAAGAGTCAATCATGTCATCACTGTTCAAAGTGTTTCGATAACAGAGTTAAAAAACAAAATGCTGGGCATGAAACGTGGTCCAAAGGGAAAAGTTAGTGAAATGTTTGGGTTGGAAACTGGAGCTAGTATCCCTCTGTGCTGTTGGTGTTACAGTTCACTCAGGGAGTCCACATTGCCATGGCAACATGAACTTGCAAGTTGTAGTCTGGAGCTACGGATAGTGATGGTAGAGGCAACAGTATCCTTCCCATGGCACGGCCAACCACTCCGACCTGAAGATGGGAAGAAGGGCATTGATAAAGCAGCTGAGGTGGTCAGGCCTGTGACACGACCCTGAAATATGCTTACGGTGATGTGCTGGAGCTGCAATGACTGACCTCCAACAACTCCACCATCCTTTGTGCCAGCTATGACTCCAAAACAGTGGGAAAGTTTGGCCCATGAGGCCCACTGATGCCCGTTTTGCCAGGACTGCTTGCTGCTTTGACACCAAGGGCAGTTGTCCTCACCTTTCCTCTCTGAGCTCAGGGTGAAATCTCGAGTTGCTAAAGTCCACATTCAAAGGGAGAACTTCATGAAAGAAGGTGAAAAATCTTTGATGAATTTGGGGTTTTGCAATTGGTTAAAGCAGAATGTAAGGCTAAAAATATAGCTCAGAACGGGAATAAAAAGGGTAGTTGAAATACTGAGCCATAGTTCAGCCGGGGACATGGTTCTGAACAGAATGAGTACAACACAGGAGGCCATTTGATCCATCACACTCATGCCAGCTCATGCTGGTCCCACTCTTTGTTTTCTGCTGATAGATCTACAAAGTCGTTCTTTTCAGATAATTATCTCGAAAGCTACAACATGCCTCCACCATATACTTGGGCTTGGCATTCCAGACCCTATCCCAAATAAAAAATCCTCGAATGCCTCTAAATCTTTTGTTGAGTAACTGAAATCAGTCTCCCCCGGCTTACTTGAGAAAGGATGTACTGGTGCTGGAGGGGGTGCAGAGGAAGTTCGCTGGGTTGATTCCGGAGTTGAGAGGGTGGGCTTAGGAGGAGAGATTGTGTAGTTCAGGACTATATTCATTGGAATTTAGACGAATGGGGGGAGGTATCTTATAGAAACAGATAAAATGATGAAGGGAGTGGATAAGATAAAAGCAGGGAGGTTGTTTCCACTGGTGGGTGAAACAGGAACGAGGAGGCATAGCCTCAAAATAAGCCGGAGCAGATTTAGGACTGAGCTGAGGAGGGATGTCTTCACCCAAAAGGTTATGAATTTGTGGAATTCCCTGCCTAGTGAAGCAGCTGAAACATCCTTTTTTTCAAGCTTTTAAGGCAAAGATGGCTAGATTTTCAAACAGTAAAGGAATTAGGGTAAGTGGAACTGAGTCCATGAAAAGATCAAGCACAATCTGATTGAGCAGGCACGATGGGCCAGATGGCCTACTGCTATTTCACATGTTCTTATATCCTTATGTTCTTTTGACCCTTGTGCCAATGGGAAGTGTTTCTACCAGCCTACTGTCTCCAGAGCACCAAATCTTTGTATGGAGCTCATTTGACTGATGTTTGCCTCCCTAATGTGGAGGGAACTGCACCCTGAGTAGGACAGCTCAGTATACTGCATTGAAAGATAGACATAATGGTTACTGTGCACTCTGAAGGAGTGTTTGGTTCCCTGGGAAATTGCTAGGGGAGGAGGAGCCAGAGGACAAGAGAGTGAGGATTAATCAGAGGAAATGGAAGGAGAAACAAAAGTCTAAACTATTGAAGTGGTGGAGGATGGGTTGGTGGTTGCAGTGGCTGAGGAATGGAAAGCGAGCTCAGCAGCGATTCTTCACTGAGAGAGAATTGCCAAGTGCGTTTGGCCAAGGATATTGGTCAGTGGCCAAGGAAATCCATGCTGGCTGAAAAGGATACTTCAATTGAAGCTGGTAGTCGGCAGAGCTGAGGGAGCGGAACTGGAAATTGGAGAAAGGGGCGTGCATTTGCAAAGCGATGAGTGACGCTCAATCCATTTAGACAGTCGGTTACGTCCAGAATGGGGAAGGAAAATGCCCAGCTGGTGTATTCAGTCCACTTTGTGCTGTGCTTGTTAGAATGCAGTGTCTGGGAGTTTGCTATTTTATTAGTGGTGAGGCTAGCAATCTGACAGCAACTTCTGGCACCTGTACATGTCAGTTAAACGGGGAGACCCAGAGGTTTTTTATCACTGCTCCTCAGAGCCTGCCATGGTACTTTCCACTTATGGGGCAGAAAATTAACCCCCTCTCCAAAGATGTGCTTGAAGGTGGGGAGGGTCATTCCATTCGGAGGGAGGCTGGGAACGCTGCTGCCAAATCACTATTGCTTCAGTTACGTCCAGCCTGCCCCACCACTGCTATTCAGACCCAGAATGTCCACTAAGAGACTCATCCCCTGTCCCTTAGTGGCGGCTGGTGACAGAGCGCTGCTGTAGAACAGTAACAGTCTCCTGACTCCTGAGCCAGGAAACCGGGGGCTCAAGGCCGTACCTGCTCCTGAGGTGTGTAACAGCAGCTCAGAGCAGGTTGATTTCAAATAAGTCGGTGCTCAGGGTCTCCCTGTCTTTGTATGACGCTGTCCTTTTGATTCAAAGCATTTTGAAACAGTTGTAAACTCTTTGTGATAATAATGGGCATTTTCCTAGGCTCCTCAGAATTTTAGCCTAGAAAGAAGGCATTGTGTTAATGCTGCTGTTTCATTGGAGCTATAGACCCCTTATTCTTTACTCACTTCGGTGTTTTTTTGTTTCATTCTTAGTTGGCTGGAAGGCCAAAGAAGAAAGAAAGTTTTTTGCCTTGCATTCATCAGGAAGAGTTGTATTTATTCTCTGCTCTTCTCATACAGTATAAATTTTGTTTTCCCTTTACATTTATATTCCTTGCAAATTGGTCCCGATTAGTCCAAGATGAAAAGCTTCAATGTTTTGTTTAATTCTCTCTTAGATGTAACTGTTGACATTTTTCAATTGGCACTTCTTGCAGGTTCAAATAACTTTGGGTGTGAAAGATTTTTTGTTATGAATATCCTTTTTAATGTGTGTTGCTGATGACGCTAATGGAATATATCCTACTCTGGTTTGCTTTGGCTAATGACCAACTTCACGTACACAAAACACAACCTGAAATGCCTAAATATAAGCACGTGTGCAGCTAGGTAACCTATTGGTGTAAAACCCAGAGGGCTTGCCTTGATTGCAGAATTTATGAAGCACTTTTGTTGTGGAGGCTCCTGGCAGTTTGTGCGTTTCTATTTGACCAGCATGTTGGTGCCAAGTTTTGCTGAGTACTCAGTAGCCCATGGAAACACAGATGAGGCGGATATAAGAACTTGCAATTGTGCAGTATGTGGATTTTCAACGCTTTTCACGTTTCAATCTAATCACAGATCATGGTAGATCTTCAAGGTTTGGAACAATTTGAAATGTTTCCACTTTTTTTGTCCAATACGTGCATCCACATTCTAATGAGGAAAACATCGATGAGGAGCCCTCCAGTAATTTACCCCTGCCAATTGCTCCTAATTGGGAATTAAAACTGTAATATAAGTTATCGACAGGGTTTCTAATAGTAGCGGTAAAACACTTGTGTTCAGACAGAGATCGGAGAAGCAGATGCAGATTTTTAAAAATGTATTGTTGGGATGTGGTTATCACTAGTTAGGTCAGCATTTGTGCCCATCCTTAATTGCCCTTAAGGGGCGGGAGGGTAGGAGTGGGCAGTTGTCTTGAACTGTCACAATCCAAATGATGTCAGCACAGCCACAGTGCTGTTAGATAGGACAGTCGAAACTTTTTGACCCCGTAATGGTGAATGAATGACACTTTAGTTGCTGCAGTACACCTTGTAGTTACCACACACACTGCTGCCATTGTGTGTAGGTGGTGAGGAAGATCCTATGTTTCTGGTGGCCCCCTCTCTGACCCCAGCCCCTGGTTGGTCACTCTCTAAACCTGGGCCTGTTGTTAGTCCCTCTCTGACCCCTGACCTCTTGTGGAGCTCTCTGTCTCACTCTGACCCCTGACCTCGGACAGGTCACTCTCTCTCCCTCTCTGACCCTGACCTCTGGTAGGTCTGTCTATGTGAACCGTGACTTCTAGTGGAGTTTTCTCTGACCCTTGACCTGTGATAGGTCTCTGTCTGTGAACCCTGATCTCTGGTAGGTCCCTCTTTGACCCTTGACCTCTGGTGGGTCCCTCTCTGACCCCTGATCTCTGGTGGGTGCATTCCCAGCAGCTGCCCAACGCTCTGTCCAGTGGCAGTGACATCAATGAGGAACTGAGGAAGTGTCACCGGACCCGAAACGTTAACTCTGTTTTCTCCTCCACAGATGCTGCCAGACCTGCTGAGCTTCTCCAGCAACTTTGTTTTTGTTGTCAATGAGGAACTGCCAGCCTCAGGTTGCCCTTCAACTCTCCATGACAGGACAACTATTGCTGGGGTCCTGTATCCCAAGGAGGGCCTGCTGTGGCCACTTCACTGCCTGAAGGGTGTCTAACACATGAACATGATGGGGGTGGCAGCCTGCCTATTCTCTAACTGGTGGCAAAGACTTGGCCTGACCAACTAAATCCATGTCCATGTTCCTGTGGTGGTTCGCTCCAGTCTTTGCTGTGAATCAGCAGCTTTAGAAGTCAATCCCTCAGAGGAAACAGCATCTTTAAATAGTCAAGGTGAAAAAAAAAATCTGCAACCGAGTCCACCAATAGAACCAGAGCTACTTGAGGGCCAGTCAGCAAAGCTAACGCAAATACGTGGCATTCCACACATGTTTCTCATTCCATAGGCTGGCATTCCAATAAAAATACCTTATTTTCAAAGAAAAGGATTTGATGATTTTATCCATTTACTGGATGAGGGCATCACTGTCTGGGCCAGTATTTATTGCCCATCCCTAATTGCCCAGAGGGAATTAAAAGTCAACCACATTGCTGTGGTCTGGAGTCACATGTAGGCCAGGCAAGGTAAGGATGGCAGATTCTTTCCCTAAACGTAATTTGTGAACCAGATGGACTTTTCCCGACAAATGATTCGTGGTCATCATTAGACTTTACTCCAGATTAGGGGCAGCTCAGTGGTTAGCCTCCTGGCACCAGGGGCCTGGGTTCGATTCCACCCTTGGGTGACTGTCTGTGTAGAGTTTGCACACTCTCCCTGTGTCTGCGTGGGTTTCCTCCCAAAGCCCAAAGACATGCAGTTTAGGTGTATTGGCTGTGCTAAATTGTCCCATTGTGCCCAAGGATGCACAGGCTAGATGGGTTAGCCATGGGAAATAAAGGGATAGGATAAGGGCAGGGTGTGGGTGGGATGCTCTTCAGAGGATTGGTGTGGACTAAATAGGCTGAATAGTCTTCTTCCACAATGTAGGGATTGTATGAAGTGTTTAAAGGAATATTATTCCACCACAGTGGAATTTGAACCTGAGTCTCTGGATTACCCGTCCAGCGATAATACCACTAGGCCATTGCCTCCCCAAATGCCCCTTGCATTGTTTCTGATGTTTGTGGCAGAGTTGTAAGTGGCTGGGATAGCTTACACAGCCAGTATATTGGGTGTGTTGGATTCAGACAGAGGTGATTCTAACTTGGATGCTGAGGAACCCCTCTCAGTGATCGTCAGTTGCTGTGAAGCTGAGAACAAGCACAGCACTAAACTGCTGCTTGTGTTGAGAAGCATTATCTTTTCATAGTTATAAAAGTTTTGGGAGTTTGCAGGGGGCGGGGAAACGAAGTTTGCTATTTGGGTGATCCTGACTGGCAGGATTCAGTCAATAAGGTAAGTAGCAGCCTCAGCAAGAATACGTTGGACAGCAGGAATCCTGGGCTATGGACATCAACTCCATGTATATATCAGCCCCAGGACTGTCCTGTCATTACACACATTCTATTGACTCAGTAAGAGCCGATTAGGCTTGTGCTCTACACGGCAAAGTGAAGTCAGTACAAACTCACCAAGTCATGATCTATTAACCAGCCCGTGGAGCTGAAATTCTGTGGAGACCTCAACTGACCTGAAAGTGTGGTCAGGAAGCCAAACAGTGCAAATCTGGACGAGGATCTGAAGCTAAGTCGACAGTGAGAGGAATGTGCCATCTGTTGGCAGTGACCCAGAACTAGTCTTTCCATGGGATTCCCTTGACCAGTGAACTCAGGAATAGGTTGATTAGCTCCAGCACCAAAGCTAGATTATTCTAACACTCAAAATCGTAAATCTATAATTATCCATATGTCAGTGGATTATCTCTTGTTACTACTGAAGCATTCCTATTAAAAGTGTTGCTTGAGTTGGAAGAGCACTTGTGTTGGCCTAGACTTACTATATGGAATAAATCTGTTGTGTGTCTGCCGTAGACATGGCAACTGTTGGTGTTTGCGGACATATCAACGTTTCCAATCCTCCTTGGATAATCTTCCAAGGTTATTGTACAGTGCTGTGTGGCGTTCTTCTCTGAACGTATGCTTGTGTGCATGTGGTAAAGGGATACACCCCGTATTGTCTGGTATCTGAGGTCAGCCCTGATTCTCATCTCCCTGCGTGTAAACAAGTGCTGCACAGTCAGATCCCAGCTTTGCTGTGTGTTTTCTCATTCGCAGTCAAAGGGGTGGCTCGTTGGTTTCAAGTAACAGAAGCACGTGGAATCTTTCTAAGGCGCGAGCCCACGCAGCTATTGTTTAGTTGGAAACACGCATTCCAAAAAAATCCCCCCTTCCACTTGGGAAATTCCATTGCCGACCCGTAAGCTGTTTATTGCAGGCAAAAGTCTTGCATCTCTGAAATTCACCTCACTGGAGCCAAAAACAAACTCCTTAAAGGTAAGGGATAGTAGGAACTGCCGATGTTGGAGTCAGAGATAGCACAGTGTAGAGCTGGAGGAACACAGCAGGCCAAGCAGCATCAGAGGAGCAGGAAAGCTGACATTTCGGGTCTGGACCTTCTGGATCAGAAGGGTGCTGAGCCGAAACGCCAGCTTTCCTGCTCCTCTGATGGTGCCTGGCCTGCTGTGTTCATCCAGCTCTACACCTTGTTATCCTTAAAAGTGAAGTAGCTCTTAATCTGGTTAAAACTGAATATTAAAGCTTTGAGTGATCCGCGTGCCCTTTTAGGCCTCTCCACCACTTCCTTCCTGATGTTTCTTAATTCCGATTGTAATTGGAGCAAAATAATGCAGATGCTGGAAATCTGAAGAAGCTCATATTGAACTCGAAAAATTAACCAAAAACCGAAAGAACTGCGGTCGTTGTAAATCAGGAACAAAAACCGAAGTTGCTGGAAAAGCTCAGCAGGTCTGGCAGTCTTTATGGAAAATTGAAACAAGAGTTAATTTTTTGAACAAAAACAGAAGTTTCTGGAAAAGCTCAGCAGACCTGGCAGCATCAGTGAATAAGGGACCCGAAAGTTTAACTCTGATTTTTTTCTTCACAGATGCTGCCAGACCTGCTGACATTTTGCAAAACTTTCTGTATGTATCTTAAAAACCTACCTCTTTGACCAAACTGTCCTAAAGTCTCTGTTTTTGGTTTTTTTATGTCAGATAATGCTCTTGTGAAGCTTTACTTAGTTAAACATGCTTTTATAAATGCAAGTCATTTGGTATAATTGACTTTAATTGTGGGCTTGCTCTTCCTTTTAAGACAATGGTGTTGATATCTTCCTAGTTGACCTGTTCAGGTGAGGATTTACACACCTTTGGAGCAGTGGGTCTTGAACCCACGTCTTCTCTTTCAGAGTTGCGGACTTTAACATTACACCACTGAAGCCCTGAGGAGGTCAGCTGTCTAGGTCATGTGTCAGGCTACACATGACCATCACGCCTGTCTCATTATCCATGACCCAGTAGGTAGCAAGCAGAGAACTGCCTCTGAGCAAAGCTGAACCACAAGCTAACAAGACACAAACTCCTGGATCATCCTCATGCATATACCTCCAGCATCAGGCTTAAGAACCCTTATGACACAGTGATAGTGTCCCAGACTGTGAACTAGAGGGCCTGGGTTCAAGTCCCACCTGCTCTAGAGGTATGTGTCATAACATCCCTGAATTAGCTTGACTAAAAATATCTTATCATCAGGTTTGCAAGGCTTTGTATGAATATGTGCCTGGTCATTGAGTAATGTGAGTTGTAGAAATGACTTGTAGAGTAATATTTGGAAAGAATAAACATGATGTGAAAAGGCAGATCTTTTTATATCTCTATTCTCTAATTTATCCCCACGATCTGTAATGTTAGACTTTTTATTTCTTTATTTTTCTAATTTTTTTCTTCTCCCCAAAGAACTTGTACTGAAGACTCTGTACCTAGGTACCTTGTTCCTAAGATGGCAAGATAAGATTTGAGATAACAAGGTGTAGAGCTGGATGAACACAGCAGGCCAAGCAGCATCAGAGGAGCAGGATAGCTGATGTTTCGGGTCTAGACCCTTCTTCAGAAATGGATGAGAGGAAGAGGGTTCTGAAATAAATAGGGAGAGAGGGGGAGGTGGATAGAAGATGGATAGAGGAGAGGATAGGTGGAGAGGAGACAGACAGGTCAAAGAGGCGGGGATGGAGCCAGTAAAGGTGAATGTAGGTGGGGAGTTAGGGGGGGATATGTCAGTCCAGGGAGGACAGACAGGTCAAGGAGGAGGGATGAGGCTGGTAGGTAGGAGATGGGGGTGGGGTTTGAGGTGGGAGGAGGGGATAGGTGGGAGGAAGGACAGGTTAGGGAGGCGGGGACAAGCTGGGCTGGTTTTGGGCTGCGGTCAGGGGAGGGGAGATTTTGAAGCTTGTGAAGTCCACATTGATACCATTGGGCTGCAGGGTTCCCAAGTGGAAAATGAGGAGCTGTTCCTGCAACCTTCGGGTGGCATCATTGTGGCACTGCAGGAGGCCCAGGATGGACAGGTCGTCTAAGAAGTGGGAGGGGGAGTTGAAATGGTTCGCGACTGGGAGGTGCAGTTGTTTGTTGCGAACCAAGTGCAGCAGTTCCACAAAGCGGTCCCCAAGCCTCCGCTTGGTTTCCCCGATGTAGAGGAGGCCACAATGGGTACAGCGGATGCAGTATACCACATTGGCAGATGTGCAGATGAACATCTGTTTGAGGTGGAAGGTTTTCTTGGGGCCTGGGATGGGGGTGAGGGGGGAGATGTAGGGGCAGGTGTAGCACTTCCTGCGGTTGCAGGGAAAAATGCCGGGTGTGGTGGGGCTGGAGGGGAGTGTGGAGCGGACAAGGGAGTCCCGGAGAGAGTGGTCCCTCCGGAAAGCAGATAAGGGTGGGGAGGGAAAAATCCCTCCTCCTTGACCTGTCTGTCCTCCCTGGACTGACATATTCCCCCCCTCAACTCCCCACCTACATTCACCTTTACTAGCTCCATCCCTGCCTCTTTGACCTGTCTGTCTCCTCTCCACCTTTCTTTTCCTTTATCCGCCTCCCCCTCTCTCCCTATTTATTTCAGAATCCCCTTCCCCTCCCCCATTTCTGAAGAAGGGTTCAGACCCGAAATGTCAAGCTTTCCTGCTCCTCTGATGCTGCTTGGCCTGTTGTGTTCATCCAGCTCTACACCTTGTTATCTCAGATTCTCCAGCATCTGCAGTTCCTACTATCTCTGAAACAATAAGATTTGTAAACTTTTCACTGTACAGAGTTGAATACATGTGACAATAAAGTTAATTCTAATCCTAAATTTCAAAGTTTGGCTGATTCCAGGGTCACAATTCTATTAATCTGATATGTTTACAATGTCAGAAACCCGTCTCTTTTGATCTGACCTCAAGTCTTTGCGTCCTGTGTCTCACTACATCTCTCAATTCTTTCCCGTCTGAAATATGTCTGGTTGTCTCTGATAACCTTTTGGAAAAGGCTTGTTCCAGAAATCTGTCTTCCTGTTTGTTTCTTTTTGAACATTCTGCATTATTCGGAGAACTGTGAGTTGCATTGAGTTCCATTTCCAAGGAAATCTGCACTTGTGCTGTATATGGCTTGGAGACACTACTGTGTAAATTCACTGGATTGGTTCCTGGGATTAAGGGACTATCCTGTGATGAGAGGTGGAGTGAATTGGATCATTGTTCTCTAAGATATATACAAGAAACGCATTGAATTATGCAAGATTCTGGAGGCACTTGACAAGGTAGATGCTTTCTGATGAAGGGTTTAGGCCCGAAACGTCAAGTTTTCCTGCTCCTATGATGCTGCTTGACCTGCTGTGTTCATCCAGCCCCATGCTTGTTATCTCGGATTCTCCAGCATCTGCAGTACCTTTTATCTGTAATGCTGAGAGAGTGTTTGCCTTGCCTGGGGGAGTCTAGAACGTGGCCACATAGTCTCTGACAATGATCAGTTATTTAGGACCAAGATGAGAGGAAATTACTTCACGGAACCTTTGGAATTCTCTAAACCCAGGGGGTCGCAGATGCTGAGCCATTGAGTGTACTCGTGGCTGGGGTGTTTAGAAGTTTGATTTCTCAGGGGATTGAGGGAGATCGGATGATGATCAGATTGAATGATGGAGCAGGTTCGATGTTCTGTTCCTGTTCCTCGTGCTCTTGTTTTAATTCATATCTTCGGATTTTGTGTCACTGAATGATTTATTTCAAATTCAATTGTTATAGAGTCACAGAAACAGACCTTTTGATCCAACCAGTCAGTGCCGAACATAATCCCAAACTAAACTCGTCCTATGTGTGTTTGGCCCATATCCCTCCAAACCTTTCCCATTCATGTACTTATCCAAATGTCCTTTAAACACTGTAACTGTACCTGCATCCACCACTTCCTCTGGAAGTTCATTCCACACACAAACCACTCTGTGTGAAGAACAAAATTGCCCCTCGTGTCTTTTTTAAGTCTTTCTCCTCTCACCTTAAAAAAATGCCCCCTGTCTTGAAATACCCCACCCAAGGGAAAAGGCAAATTTGCCGTTCATCTTATTTATACTCCTCATGATGTTATAACCCTCTATAAGTCCACCCCGCAACCTCCTCTGCTCCAGTGAAAAAACTCCCAGCCTTTCCAGCCTCTCCTTATAACTCAAACCCTCCATGCCTGGCAATCTCTTCCGAACCCTCTCCAGCTTAACAATATCCCTCCTACAACAGGGTGACCAGAACTGGACACAGTTCTCCAGAAGCGGCCTCACGAACATCCTGTACAACCTCAACGTGACGTCCCAACTCCTGTACTCTAAGGTCTGAGCAATGTTGTTTTGAAAGCAGCAATCAGGTCATCCTGAAATCAGCTCCTCAGGTCCAGTGACACGTTCATGTTCCTTGATATTATAGGATCATGGCCAATGGAACAATGCTGCACATCATTTTCAGTCCTGCCCTGTTTACATGGAGGGTGAGTTGTACATATTGGATGTTGGTTTTACACTCAAAGCAAGATCCAAAGTAATGAACCTGACTGTCTGATTATCATATCAATTTTGCACATTGGAGTGAATGCCCAGACAAGTCGACGACATTGCGAAGCTAGCTACAAATCCTGCCCAATCGTTGGAAAGTTTCCTAAAAGCACATTTGCTGGCTCTGAGTGTAGTGGAAAAACTAGAAGTGCAGGAATGCACTGCCACTGAGGGGAAAATTATCTGGATCACTGGGCCATGCAATGAAATCATTCCAAAGCAACTGCTTGGTTTTGGAGCTCAGAAAATAAATATGATAAAATGTATTGTGCAGCGTTGTTTACCAGTTGCTGCACTAACCTCTGAATCTACCTGGAGCAATTTTCCATCTCCGCATTGTTCCTCTGTTGGCAGCCTGAGTCAGGAGTTGACGTGTGCTGTGTGCAGTTCTCTGACTGTTTGTTTGAAGAAGTCAACAACAACACCTTGCACTTATGTAGCACCTTTCAATGTCAGAGAACAACCCAGAGTGCTCCACGGGAGAGCTATGAAGCAAAACGGGACAGCACAGTGGCTCAGTGGTCAGCACTGCTCTGCCTCACTGCGCCAGGGGACCCTGGGTTCAATTCCACCCTTGGATGTGTGGAGTTTGCACATTCTCCCTGTGTCTGTGTGGGTTTCCTCCCACAGTCCAAAGATGTACAGGTTAGGGTGGATTGGCCATGCTAAATTGTCCCAGAGTGTCCAAGGATGTGCACGCTCAGTGGGTGAGCCATGGGAAATGCAGGGTTACAGAGATGGGGTAGGAGTTGAGGTGGGATGCTGTTTGGAGGGTCAGTGTGGACTTGATGGGCTGAATAGCCTGCCTCCACACTCTAGGGGTTCTACATTCCACATCGGGTACATCATAAGGTGGTATTAGGGCAGATGGTCAAGCTTGTAAGGAGCATCTTGAAGGAGGAGCAAGAGCTCACAGAGTTCATGGGGCAGAGGGGTGGGGAGCTGCAGAGTTCGAGGCTTTGACAACTGAAGACATGGTTTTCGACGGTGAAGCAATTAAGTTGGAGATGCCTAAGAGGCCAAAATGAGATAAGCTTGGACGGAATTTGGGTTTGAAAATTGCAGAGATGGGGAGGGGGGTGCGAGGTCACAGAGGGAATGGCAAACAGGGCTGAGGCATTGCCTCAAACAGAAGCCAGCTCGGGTCAGTGGTAACCGGGAGTGGGACTCGGTGCGAGCTGGAGGACCTCAAAATTTTGGAGGTCAGCTCGGAGGTCACTGGAGTCAGCAAGTCTGGAGATAAGGGAGTATGAACAAGAGTGTCAGTACCCAACAAACTGAGCTGGGTTGCGGGGGTTGGGGTCTGGGGGAAACGAAACTGAACAATGTTACAGAGGTGGACTCTCAGAACCTCATCTCAGGGTCAGACGTGACACCAGGGCTGCAAATTGTCTGGTCTCGTCTCAGACTGTTGCCAAGGAGATGGATGGAGTTGGTAGCCGGAGCATGGTCGCAACGATCAAAGATAATGATTTGAGACCTGCCATGATTATTTCTGGGCTGGGGGATGTATTAGTGACGTGGGGATCAGGGAAAAAAACCTGTGCAAGTGATAATGTGGCTATAGTTCAATGGATAAGATGGACACTGGATGACAGTGAAGGTGTATTGTCAGAGAGTGGTGCCATGTCAAAAACATTCAAGGACAAGGGTGGATACGTAACATTGCCAGAAGAACCATTTGAAAGTCATCTATAGCAAATGCCAGACTTTGAGGTGTGTCCCACGGGATCAGGCTCTCTTTGGGAACGCAACCTTTGAAAGTGTCCCCTCTTTGTCTGCAGACAATGTTGCATTCTTGCGTCCACTGAATTTGAAGGATCTTGCACAGGGAGATTGCAACGGCTGGTTGCAGAAATATCCTCCCAGTTCTGGTGTCGCACTGACCCTGTGTGATTGAGGCCTGGGCCTGGATTTCTCCCCAGCCTCCTGGACCTTGACATTGAGATCAATTGGCAGTACACTCAGGACAAATAATTCTGAACTGCTGGATAAAGTAAGGCGATTCGAATGTTGCAAATACTGTGGAGGCTGGATATCTAAAATTGAAGCAGAATAGGCGGGAACACCCAGGCAGTGTCTATGAAGAGAGAGAGAGAAATGAAACAAATTAACATTCCAGGGTACTGACTTTTCAATTTATTATCATCTTCTTGAATTATGTTTTTGAGTAGGTTTGATTGATGGCTGATCTTCACCATGGGTAGGCCAGAGGGAAACATCTAGTAATGCTTGGAAGTGAACATAGTGGAGTTCCATTTTGAGGCATACAAGACAGTTTGGACCAGTATTCCAACAGGAGGCCTGGTGGTATTATCATTGGACTGTTAACCCCAGAGGTCACTGGTTCAAACCTTCCCATGGAGATGGTGGAATTTGAAGTCAATAAAACAAAAAAAATCTGGAATTAAGAGTCACCTAATGATAAACATGAATCTTTTGTGGTTTGTCAAGGGGAAAACCCCATCTGGTTCATTAATGCCCTTTAGGGAAGGAAACTGCCATCCTTACCTAGTCTGGCCTACATGTGACTCCAGACCCACAGCAATGTGGTTGACTCTTTGCTGCCCGCTGGGTAATTAGGGATGGGCAATAAATGCTGGCCTAGCCAGTGATGCCCTCATCTGTGAATGAATAAAAACAAACGTATTCATCATTCACAAGTTTTACTGGTTCTGTCTTCTGGGAGAGCAAAGCGGCAGGCTGTGAAACCATATCAGCTGGGCAAGGATTGAACCCTGTGCTACTGGCACCACTCTATACACTAGCCACCTAGCTAAGTGGTCTTCCCACCCAACAAAGACTTTCACAAGCATGCAGTAGCCTTGGAGGTAGGGATAGAGAAGGTAGAGGCTGACCAGAAGTCTCCTCTGTTCTTACTGCCTGTCATTGATGTACATTGGAAAGGTTACTTAAGCTGATGAGCCAGGCTCTTGCCTATATCATGACACAGCTTTCTAGAATGGGGTTTGAACCTAGTGTTCCTGGCTCAGAGGTAGGATGCTATGCAATGTATTACGTGGCCTCCTCCTACTTATAATAAAGAGATTATAATTGTGACTGTGTGAGAATATCTCTCTTCCCAATTTCTCACCTGCCAATTTCGAGAAATAAAATGTAAAAATATGGGAGTACCTTCAGAAACATTGGCAGCTCCAAACTAAACTGGGTGATTTATGAACAAACTATATAGTTCCTGGTGTTTTGGGGATAGAATACATAGTGTGGAAGCAGGCCTTTCATCCCTTTCAACCCGCACTGATCCTCTGAAGGGCATCCCTCCCAGAACCACATACCCTGCCCTATCCCTGTAGCCCTGCTGTTCCCATGGCTAATCCATGCATCTTTGGACTGTGGGAGGAAACCAGGGCACCCAGAGGAAACCCATGCAGACACAGGGAGAACGTGCAAACCCCACACAGACAGTGGAATTGAACCTGGGTCCCTGGCAGGATGAGGCAGCAGTGCTGACCACTGAGCCACCGTGCTGCCCCTCTTGTATGCTGCAGTTCTTTAAAGTGAAAATCTCAAGCCTACCTCACGTGATAACAAATAGTTACACAGAGTGCATCCAATGAGGAACTTGTAACTTTTAAGTAGCAGCATCAAGTGATTTATCAGCAAAAACTAAAATACATGACAGAACTTTTTGTACTGATATGTTGTGGCATTTCTCACAGACAATTGGAAAGCTGAGTTACAACCACAGAGTATGAGGAGGTTCTGTGGACTTTGCCCCCATCTTCTGACAATTTGAACTTGTTACCCATTAGCACTTTGACTTTCCATTTGAAATCTATTGTATTTTTGTCGACTCAGGTGAAATACTGCGTTCAATTCTCCTTGCTACGGGAAAGATGATGTTAAAATTTGAAAGGACACAGAAAAGATCTACAAGGATGTTGCCAGGGTTGGAGGGTTTGAGCCATAGGGAGAGGCTGATTAGGCTGGGGCTATTTTCCCTGGAGCATCAGAGGCTGAGGGGTGGTCTTATACAGGCTTATAAAATCATGAGGGGCATGGATAGTTTGAATAGCCAAGGTCTTTTTCCCAGGGTAGGGGAGTCCAAACTAGAGGGCATAGGTTTAAGGTGAGAGGGGAAAGATTTAAAAGGGACCTAA
>JAHRHZ010000275.1:16418910-16477338 GCA_024137785.1 Ginglymostoma cirratum
GGGGTGGAGCTGGTGGGGGGCAAGTGTGGGGCAGGGGGCAAGAGGCAAGAGATGCACCTGATCTCAGCGACTGTTTTTCACTGCCACAAGACAACTGAAAGTGGAAGAACTGCAGCAGTCTTTTGCACTCAACTGAATCGGAGAAATGGTCAAAACACTGGAAGAGGCCATTCAGCCCCTTATCTGCGCTGGCCTTTCCAAGGCAAGCACTGACTTTGCGTCTGATCCACCCAGTTGGTGCTATTTACACTAGCCTCCTCCACGTACCCCTATCCATTTTGCCGTTTGGCACAATATTCCAATTCCTGACAGCTGAGGAACTAAAGTTTAAGGATCAACTTTAAGGGGCAGTGACATACTAAGTTTACTCAGTATCCAGAGGCCTACGATGATGCTCTCATGACAAGCATTCAAAGCCTCTGACGAGCTTGTGGAATTTAAAATCATTCAAAAATATGGGGAATTTAAATCTAATCTCAAATGATGGTGACCATTATCATAAAGAGTTTTTACCGTGCAAGAAGAAGCTGGTCATGAAATAACCATTGACGTTTAACCCATTTTCTAGCACTTTGCTCACAGCCTTCCTTGTATGCTAGTGTATTTCAAGCACTCATCTCAATAGTTCTTAAATGTCTTTCGGATTCTAGCTCCAGCAGTAGGGTTCAGATGCCCTCAACTCTCTGGGTAAAAAATTGTTTCCTCAAAACACCTTTAAACCTTCTGCTCCTTCCCTTAAAGTGGTGTTCCCGGTTATATCCCTCTCGAGTAAACAGAAAAGTTTCTGTCTACTGACCCTCTTGGTGCCTGTCAGAACTTGTACGCCTCTTCTGCCACTCTGTCTAATAGAATCACATTCCTCCTAGCACGTAGCAATCAGAACTCCAGCTGTGGCCTAACTAAGGTTTGTTTGTAGCTCCATCATAATCTCTTTACTCTGATATTCATTGTCTTGACTAACAAAGGCAAGTTTCCCTCATGGCTTCTGTGACATTTTACCCATCTGACCTACTGTATGGAACAATCTATGGATGTGCACACCAAGGTCCTTCCAATGCTCTGTACTTCCATTTAATGTTCTACCATTTAATGTGTACTCTCTTGCCTTTTTAGTCCTCCCAGAATCACCCTTTTCAGGATTAAATTCCAATTGCCAGTGTTCAGCCCGTCTTTATCTTCTGGACTGCAGATTCCACATCTGCAGGTATTTGCACCTTCTAACCCTTTATCATGCTGTAGTCTGAGACCTTTCTTCGCGTGACTTACCATACAACCAAATTTCATGTCATCTGTGAACTGACTGAAAATAACTTCTACAGTGTATAGACACATGACTGCACACAACAAACAGCATGGGACCCAGCAGTGAACCCTGTTGTGTGCCACTGCACACAGACTTCCAGTCACAAAAGTACTGTTCAAGCATCACCCTCTGCTTTTGGCAATTAAGCTAATTTTGGATCCAATTTGCCAAATTACCTGAGATCCTTTGGGTTCTTAACCAGTCTGCTATGTGAGAACTTACCAAAAGCCTTATTAAAGCTCACGTAGACTACACCAACCACTCGACCTTCATCTAAATGGTTAATCATCACGAGCCCAGAAAATTACAAAACCATGTTGACTATACTTGATTAATTCTTACCTCTCCAAGTAGAGACTAATTCCGTCCAACAGAATTTTCTCCAAAGATAACACGGTGTAGAGCTGAATGAACACAGCAGGCCAAGCAGCATCAGAGGAGCAGGAAAGCTGACGTTTCGGGTCGAGACCCTTCATCAGAATTTTCTCCAGACGATTCTGCACTCAGGTGTTACACTCACTGGCCTATATTTTCCTGGTTAATCAGCACCACACTTCTTCCGTCCTGTGGCCAGAGACAATTTGAAAAATTGTGACAGAACCCTTGCACTCTCTTCCCTTCTTCCCACAGTAGTTTTGGATACATCTCATCTGGCCTTGAGAATGAGCTAATTTCAAGCTGACTAAAACCACTCATCCCTCTCAATGCTAATTTGTATAATTATGGCACAGACTCCTCCCTGACTTCTTGACCGCCATCATTTTTTTCAATTGCGAATGCAGTTGCAAAGTACTTTTTGGAAAGCTCAGCTGTGCCTTCCAGCTCCCCACACGCATTGCCACTTAAGTCCTTAACAGGCCCTATTCTTTCCCTGTTCATCCTCTTGCCTATAATAGACTCGTAAAATGCATATCCATTTTTCTTAATATCACCTGTCAAGTGTTTTTTCAAGTCTTCTCTTCATTCTAATCATTCATCACTTTGTATACTCCAAGAGAGTATCTCCTGTTCTGAACCTTTGGTATCTACCTTTAGTTTACTTTCCTGTCTGTATCCAACCTTGCACATTTCTTGTCATGCAGCGAGATTCTTGTTAAATTTTCCCATTCATTTTCACTACAGTGGTGGTGATAGGATAAAGCCCAAAGATTGACCTGCCTCGTCTTCTTCCAAATGTGTTAGAAGACCTGCTGAGTGCTTCCAGCTTTCTGGTTTGAAGTTTCCTTGTGTTATTTTCAGGTCTGAATTCAGCCACTTCACTTGCCATCTAAACCCAACGTGTATCTTCCAATTCTCAGATGTGATGGTGTGAGGATGAGGGATAGTCAGTAAAAGGGCAGAGATAAAAGGTACTGCAGATGCTGGAGAATCCAAGATAACAAGCATAGGGCTGGATGAACACAGCAGGTCAAGCAGCATCATAGGAGCAGGAAAACTTGACGTTTCGGGCCTAAACCCTTCATCAGAAAGGTTTTAGGCCCAAACCCTTCAAGTTTTCCTGCTCCTATGATGCTGCTTGACCTGCTGTGTTCATCCAGCCCCATGCTTGTTATCTCTGCTTCTTAAAGGAAATGGGAAGGGGTTTAGGGACAGAATTCCAGAGCTCAAGCAGGTGAAAGCACACTCACCACTGGGGCACGAAATAAAAACTGAAGCTATCACAGAAATTCTTCTGTAGCCATGATGTGGAGATGCCGGTGTTGGACTGGGGTGGACAAGGTCAGAAATCACATGACACCAGGTTATAGTCCAACAGGTTTATTTGAAATCAGGTGATGAAGGAGCAGCGCTCCGAAAGCTTACGATTTCAAATAAACTTGTTGGACTATAATCTGGTGTCATGTGACTTCTGACTCTATTTTTGTGTAGGTTCAGGCAGATGCTGACGGCAGGCACTTTAGAGAATGTTATCACCTTATTAAGAAGGGTTCCCAAGTTCATCTTGAGTTTATTACAACACAGTATGGAGCTGGAGGAACACAGCAGGCCAGGCAGCATCAGAGGAGCAGGAAAGTTGACGTTTCGGGTCGGGACCCTTCTTCAGAAATGGGGTTTATAAATTGAGTTTGTTCACTTTATTATACCGAGTTATATCACAAGGTAAATCTAAAGATGAAGCACAGGGGCATCTCAGTGAATATATCTCACTGTAATCCAGCAGCATCACCCTCCATCTGAAGTCATAAGTCTCATTTACTCGTTGAAAAAGGCTGGTTCTCAGATGGGGTCAAAATACAAAACTTTACAAACATGCCCCTTCCATAAAGTTGTTTAAAAGCCGTTTGAACAGACCCATCAGGTGAGAGAGGCCCCTGACAACATTCCGAAAGCAGACCAGCTCTAAACCATCTGCATTTCTTTGAGGTCAGCGAGTTAAAACACCCTCCGTTCTACCTGCCTGCCTCAGCCGGAATTGCTTGACATGAACACCTTCCTAAGGCATTGTGGCCTGCGCACAGGCAGTTTAAATCACAACCTGATCTTTGTCAACAAGCTGTGACAAGTGAGATCAAATTTTAAAAATGCTGCTTTTTGGTCTGAAAAGCTGCATGTTGGCTTTGTTCAATGTCCTCTTCAGCAGCAAGGCAGAAAACAAGATGTGCTTTAGAGTTGTTCCATACAGCATGTCTTGTCCTGTATGAACTTGCAACCCACCTAATAAATACATCCAGTTTTATTCAACACGTATCTACATCTATCCAGGTTTTCAAGATGTTCTTGCATTCCTTGAGTTGTGAATGTCTAAGTAGGCTGTTCAGTCTATCGATGAATAATCAAAATTGTTCGCTCCATCATTCATATCTGCTAATTTACGCAAAGCCTCTCTATAATGTTTAGACAGTAAACTTGAAAGTGCAGATCAACTCCTACTGTTCTTTCCCACATTTTGCTTCCAAAATTGGTGGCAAAGACACAATTAGTTGTTCTCCCAGTATGTGTCATCCAATCCATTATGATGGAAACACGCAAGCATTCTCTCCGTCAATACTTTTTGATTGCACATCGGGGATGTTGAAGAGACCTAAAAATTTGTCATGAAGGTTATTTGTTGAGTCAGCATTCAGTTTGTTCCTCAGGAGTAGAGATTTGCTGAGTAAAACATCCGTCAGGTTTAGCTGCTGGTTACAGATTTGCCTTCCTATCAGCTTGAGAAACTATTTTTTTGTTATGTATTACTGTAAGATGAATGTAGTCCGAAACCAAGACTTAGTCCATTTTGTTTCTGATAGTCTTGAACAGTCCAAATATGGGTAATTGACCCTGGCTAGCAGAATGGAAAATTTCTGCGGTAGAATCCAGTTCAGTCGCCTGCATTCTGTCACAGCTTTTTCCATCAATTTTTTTTTTAAGCCTTTCCTCATTCAGCTGCAGTTTCTAGTGGAGTAGCGGGCGGATAAATAAACTCCTGTTTTCTGAAATTATCATCTTTCGAAGCGAGAGGCGTAGGTGCACTAGTTTCGGTGACTATATCTACTCTGATTGATTGATTGCCCTTTGTACTTTAACCCTTGACTGGTTGGCCGACCTTGCCTCCTGTTTGCTTCATGTAGCCAACTTATCGTTAGCTGGGAATCACACAGCAATTTTCCTGCATCTGGCCAGTTGCCTTCTATATTCTTACGGCTTCATTATCAACATCATCTCCAGCTCTGTCTTTTCTGAAACAATTCTAATGCCTATTATGTTATTCCAGGCCTGTTTCTAGCACCATTTTATTTTTGATGGGTTTTTTTTCAGTAATTATCCATCTGCCTTAATTAATCCATTCATAGATCATCCCTTCACTTGTTATTCAGCCTCTTGATAGTTTACTCACACTATTTGACACTTTCGATCACCTGCAAAGATTTGCTATTCAGCCTTTTGACACTACTCACACCATTTTTACTATCTTATGACGCTCTTAATTACTTGGAATTATCTTGCGATTATCTCTCTGCCCGTAAATTCTGTGCCTGTGCACTTCCCTCTGCTTCACCTGATGAAGGAGCAGCGCTCCGATGGCATGTTATTTCAAAAAAAGAGATAGTAAGAACTGCCGATGCTGGAGTCAGAGGTAACACAGTGTGGAGCTGGAGGAACACAGCAGGCCAGGCAGCATCAGAGGAGCAGGGAAGCTGACATTTCGGGTCGGGACCCTTCTTCAGAAATGGGGACATTTCGAATTTCGAGTAAACCTGTCAGACTACAACCTGGTGTCGTGTGCCTTTTGCCTTTCTGGGAAGCAGTTGCTTCCTTCGTTATCTCTGCTGATTCCATTCTACCTATCCCACTTGGCCATTGTCAAATGGGCCCAGCCAACCACAAGCCCCTCATGCATAAACCTGCCTTCATCATTTAAAAAACATTTCAGTATTGACATGCTCAGAGCAATCCCGGCCTTAATTAGATGGATGTATGCGACATGGAAAATCTTGCAGTTGGTAGCTGCTCCATCAGTCAACTCTGCCTTGTCACCTGTTAAACCCCCCCACCCCCCCCCGCCCGCCCAAGGCACACAAACCTCCTAACAAGCGTAGGCCACTCAGCCCATTGAGCCTGCTCAGCTATTCAGTAGGCTCATGGCTGGTTAACCTCAATTCCATGTCCCTGCAAAGTAGTGCCTTTGACAGTTCGGATCGGAGGCTGTGTATACCAAGAGATTGATACTCCCCATTGTTATTCAGTTGGAAACAGCCCTCTGGTATAACAGGAACATCAGTGAGCGTAGAAACATAGAAAATACAAGCACGAGTAGGCCATTGGGCCTTTTCAACCTGATCCACCATTCAGTACGATCATGGCTGATCATCGAGATCAGGCTCCTGTTCCTGCTTTCTCCCCATTCCCTTTGATCCTTTTCGCCCTAAGAACTACATCTAACTCCTTCTTGAAAACATTCAATGCTTTGGCCTCAACCATTTCCTGCGGCAGAGAATTCCATAGGTTTTAGGTGAGGAATTTTTCTCATCTCAATCATAGATGGCCTACCCCATGTCCTTAAACTGTGACTAGGGGTCTCTGGTCATCAGAAACACCCTTCCTGCATTTACCCTGTGTAGTCCTGCTCGAATTTTGTAGGTTTCTATGAAACCCCCCCCAACCCCTTTCATTCTTCTAAGCTCCAGTGATTATAGTGTTAACCAATCCAGTTACTCTTCATACATGGACCTGCTGCCCAGGTCACATGATGCATGTGCAATGCACTCTGGGTTTTAAGAAAAAGGCCGATTGCTTAATTCCCCAGTAAACATAAATGTAGTCAAAGGAGTTGTTATGCTGTAGTTCACTGTTGTTATTGTGTCATATTTTGGCATTTATGACAGGAATGTTTCGGTGAATTTTTGTCAGCGTGTTGTTCATAAATTGAATTTAACAGTGAAGTGTTGAATAGACAGAATTCAAACTTTTGTGAGATCCAGTTTGGTTGTTGTGGACTTTCTGGAGACATGCTACAACGTGGATAGCATCCTGGATAACATCCCAGATTTAAGGCAACGGGATGTTTCTTTAGGACCCACCAACCATCCTCGGCTCAAGGATAATATCGCCTTCAGCGTCTTGAGTTTCTGCTTTGAGTCTTCATAGGGCTTGTGGGAGAGCCTAGGACCAGAAGGCATAATCTCAGAGTTAGGGGTCACATGTATAAGACACAGATGAGGAGGAATTTCTACTATCAAAGGGGAACAAATCTGTGGAATTTTTCACTGCAGAGGGCTGTAGAAGCTGGGTCATTAAGTCTATTCAAGGCTAAGACAGACAGATTTTTAATCAGTAAGAGAATCAAGGATGATAGGGGGGATCAGGTGGAAAAGTGGAGTTGAGGATTATCAGATCAGCCACAATCTCATTGAACAGTGGGATGGGCTGAATGGCCTACTTCTGTTCCCATGCCTTATTGTCTGGGACTGAACAGGCCAACTCGTGACCTTCAGATCTTTGGCGCAGGATATCCCATGAGCTTGTAGGATCTGGAATGCAGGCTCTCGCTCCTGCGACAAATGTGCAGTGGCTCAATCAACTTGTCACCCATTTGAACAAGTTCCTCTCTGTCATTAAGGTCGATACTGCTGCTTGTCAAGGAGAGCTCTCCATGTAGTCATCATACAGATTTGAGAGGATGTTGAACAAATGTCTCTCATGTACAATCATTCCCCCACCCCCTGGCAATTCACTATTGTAACTGCCCTCAAAATGGCACATGCTTGCTGCTTTGGAAACTATTGAGAAACTTCCCGTTTTATCCATAGCTAGCACACTCCCTGCGTACATTCTCCTGAATCAGCTACTTCCTTTGGCTGAGGAAATTCTCCCAGAGACACATTCTGGCTTTCGAACTTCCAGAGGCGGACACTGTGCTGAAGTCTAGATTTCCAAGAAGATCCAAGGGAAAAGTATTATGAATAACCTCAAAAAGTCTTCACTGTATTCGTCAAACTGACTAAATCATCTGATGCTGTGAAATGACAAGCTCCATGGATTGAAATAACAAGGTGTAGAGCTGGATGAACACAGCAGGCCAAGCAGCATCAGAGGAGCAGGAAAGCTGACGTTTCGGGCCTAGACCCTTTTTCTGAAGAAGGATCTAGGCCCGAAACGTCAGCCTTCTTCCTCCTGTGATGCTGCTTGGCCTGCTGTGTTCATCCAGCTCTACATCTTGTTATCACTGTGACTGTGTTGAGTTCCCTTTGTAATAAACACTCAGTCAATTTGCTGGAGATTTTTCTTTTAAAAAAAATTGTGTGTCTTGTTTCTGTCTCTAATTGCTCTGGAGAAAATAATGTTGAACAGCCTTCTGGTGATATAGTTAGGTTTAGTCTTCGGTCCATGTGTTTAGGGACACCCACAGTGATAGTAAGAAAAGGGTTCTGTCATTTGGACGCAGTGACAGTGTAGGAGCATTGACTAATTTCAAGTCAGGCTGGCATGTGGCTTGGAAGGGGGGCACCTTACAGGTTGTGGTGTTCCCTTGTGTCTGCAGCCCTTGTCCTTCTAAATGGTAGATTGGAAGGAGCTGTTGAAGGAGCCTTGGTGAATTGTTGTAGTGCATCATGTGTAGAGTTCACAGTGTTGCCAATGGTGGAGAGATTGTGTGTTTAAGAATGTTGAATGTTTGGTGTGCTGACCGAGGGGGATGCTTCCTTGTTATTTTGGCTTTATTCACGGACACTCAGCAAGGGATAGTTACCAGAGGCAGATATAGAGGTCCCTTCTGAAGCTTATCACCTTCATTATTTTCCACGATTTCTGAGAACAAAATGTGTGTTTAGCTTGTTGACTGAGATAGCATAGCACCTTTATTATTTTTGTATCTTGATTGGATTGGGACAAAATAGAGTGAAGTGCATGCACAGTAACTTTATTCGGTTCATGCATCACGTCTATAAATTAAACAGGTTGATGAGTTAGGATTGGCTTAGTCCCATTGGGGTGCTCATCAGCCTGTGCTCTGCAAGATCAGAGGAAAAAACATATGGGGTTATCTGCATTGTCGTAATATCCTTTGTGGGAAACCCCAGATAATGCTAATGCGTGAGTCAGTAATAAAAGAGGACTCATAGGAGACATAAGGTACATGCATGGCCATGGTGCATAGTTAATGTTTATAGTGCGTTTAATATTGGTTTCCATCAAATATTTAAGATCATGGTAATATTTAATCAGCGTCAAGGAAATATCATGAGGTGATGTTTTTGATGTTGGAAGCTTAATGAGTGGAATGGGAATATATGTGTAGCAGGAACAATCCCTAATATTCCGGAGTTCCCAAGTGCTTCGGAGACTCATTAAGAGTTGAAAGTGTTCTTGTTAATCGTATAATGCTAGATGTGGAATTTATTGTCAAGCAATGTTTTTAATATTAACTTTGTTTCATATTCTGTGTCTTCATTCCCTTTGCAACACCATTCAGAACCGCATGGGCTGGTTTCGGCTCCGTCAGTCTGTTTGCTGCAAATATTTAATAAAAGCCAAGTTGTACAGGACAATTGGCTGTATCCACTGTTAATTTTTTGTTTCCGTGTGTTTGGCATTTGCGACTCAGTTTGTTAAATTTCTTTACGACCACTAAAATCATTCAGAAAGCAGGTGTCCTTCCAGACAGCCCATTCTTCCAATACTGCCGTTTTAAAAACATAGACTGCCTCAGATTGTTGGAGAGTACAGTGAGGACGAAAGGTACATATATAGCTCCAAATGGGGGGAAATTGTGGGATTGCTTTTGGATTGGATTGTTTCTTTGTCTCTAAAGCTGTAGAATCATTATGGCATGGAAGGAGGTCATTTGGTCCATCGAGTCAAAAAGTCAGTTCATCCAATCAATCTCATTCCTCCGCTCTGCTCCTCTCACCCACAGCCTTTCAATCATAGAATCCCTACAGCGTGGAAGCAGGCCAATCAGCCCATTGAGTCCACACTGACCTGCCAAAAAAAAGCATCTTACCCAGACCCAGCCCCCATAACCTATCATTTCCCATGGCTAACCTACCTAGCCTTCACATCCATGGGCGCTATGGGGCAATTTAGCATGGCCAATCCACCTAACCTACACATCTTTGGACTGTGGGAGGAAACCCACACAGACACAGGGAGAATATGCACACTCCACACAGACAGTCTCCTGAAGGTGGAATCAAACCCAGGCTCCCTGGTGCTGCAAGGCAGCAGCGCTAACCACTGAGCCACCGTGCTGCCCCAAGCTTTCTTTCCTCAAGTATCCATCCAGTTTCCTGTTGATATCATTCATCATCTTAGCTTTCCCTGTCTTCGTAGGCAACAGGTTCCTGTGTTATTGCCACTCACTGTGGAGATCCATTCTTCCTGTATTTTATGGGATGGCTCTCAGCCTTCAGCCTCCTAAGGGCTTTGAAAACAAGTTTCCCTCTGGTTCCTGGAAACTGCATTTGAAGTAAAGAAAGTGGTGTTCAGAAAGAGAATTGGAGAAAAAGAAGTCAAAATAAGTCACCTCAACTGCAGATTATCAATTTATATTTCCAATTAAATGAGTCGGTTTTTCGATAGTTCTTGCAGCTTTCTGTAAACAGCAACCTCAGCCCAGATTCTCTTTATTATATTGTAGTTGAACAACATCTAAAGTAAATAATTGGTTTTGTAGCGTCTTCGTAATATCTGCTTCACAAAATGCTTGTGGTCTTTGGTATGATGTGACTTTATCAGCTGATGTTCCAGTGTTTCATAAATGTTTGATGCACCTTCTGTTTATCTGGGGAAGCCTTGTCTATATGCTGTGTGGAGGTGAAGTTGGAGACCCTGAGGGAGCTCAGAGCACAGTAAGATTCGAATTGGTATAAGCAGACTGTGTGTGTGTCTGTCTGTCTGTCTGTCTGTGTCTGTGTGTGTATGCGTGCATGTCTCTGTGAGTGTGTGTGTGTGTGTGTCTGTATGTGTATGCGTGCATGTCTCTATGTGTGCATGTATGTGTGTGCGTGTGTGTGTCTTTCTGTGTGTGTGCATGTGTGTCTATATGTGTATGTGTGCATGTCTCTGTGCGTGTGTGTGCGTGCGTGTGTGCGCGTATGTGTGTGTACGCGCATGTGTCTGTGTGTGCACAAGCATATGTGTGCGTACGTGTGTGTGTGTGCACGTGCGTGTGTGTGTATGCACGTGTGTCTCTGTGTGTGTGTACACGTGTGTGTGTCTGTGTGCCCGCGTGTGTATGTGCGTGTGCGCGCGTAGGTGTGTGTGTGCGCGTAGGTGCGCGTGTGCGCGTGTATGTCTCTGTGTGTGTGTGCACGCGTATGTGTGCGTGTGTGTGTGTGCACAAACGTATGTGTGCGTACGTGGATGTGTGTGTGTGCACGTGCATGTGTGTGTATGCACGTGTGTGTCTCTGTGTGTGTGTGCGTGCGTGTGTGTGTGTCTGTGTGCGCGCACGTGTGTGTGTGTGCGCGTATGTGTGTGCACGCACATGTCGTGTGTGCGCACGCGTATGTGTGCGTGTGTGTGTGTGCACGTGTGTGTGCATGCGTGCGTGTGTGCGTGTGTGTAAAATGTGAGCTGATGTTACGTTCTGTAAATCTGCCCCCCATCCCTCCCCCAACTGTGCACCCAGTTGGAGTTAATGGTCACCTCAAGGTCTGCCAAAATCACCGGACAGGATGAGAGGGGATGTATTGGGTATTTGAAGAATGCAGGGCCTTGTGAGAAAATTGCTTTTGCAGGAGCGCATGTTCTGACTGTTAAATCAGCAGTGATTTGTTCCCCATAGAGGAGCTGTCTTTGAAATGAGATCTGTAGGAACAGACTGTCTGCTGCACGGAAGAGAGAGCGTTCTGGAGTGTGGAAGCTTCTCACAGAAATGGTAACAGCACAGGAAGAGGCCATTGGACCCATTAGGGCTCTCTAGAGGAGCAGCGAGCCCAGTGCTGTTCCCTGCCATAATGCCACACGTTCCTCCTTTCCAGACAATGATGCAAGTCCCTCTCGAATGCCCAAATTGAACCACCCTCCACCATACTCCTGAGTCTTGTTTACATGTGGCATGCAAAAGCTCGTCCTTACGTCTTCCATCTCCATCCACCTCAAACCTGTGCCCAGCTCTTGTTCTCAATCTTCCATTGCCAGTGGGACCAGTTTCTCCTTCTCTACCCTGTTGGGACCCCATCCTGATTCTCTCTGTAGTCTCCTATTTCCCCAAAGAAAACTGACCCAACTTCTCCAATCCACCTAGCGAACTGAAGTTTCTTATCCCTGGAGAATCGAAAAGCCATTCGCCATTAGTTGTTAGCGAGTTCACTCCCTGAAAGGCGTGTTTTCCATGAATGTTGCTGAGTTCACTCACAAAACGACATGAAGAAAGACAGTACCACTGAGCATGCTCCTTCCACGGCCAATGGAAAATCAGATGGACTCTCATGGCCTGGACATTCCAAAAGGAGTTTGTCCTGTGTCCTATGGCGGGTTAGCTGATTGCTGTGATGTGTTTGGACCTTTACTCTTGATCTTTCACTAACCTCCTGTCTACATTGTAACAGGATCAATTCCCCCCCTTAATTTCCTGAGGGGAGTGTGGACAAGTCTTCTGAATCTTAATCAATCCTCACGTCTCTACTCAGCTCTGGCCTGCTGTCCTGAACATGCATCTCCTCACCCCTGGCCTTGGCAGCCTTCTGATACCCTCCCCAATTCATCAGACTGTGGAGGATTTGTAACATTTGTGGTTATCTTTTATCCAAACAGGGAGGAGGCTATAAATTTCTCTGGTATGTGTCTATATATCTCTCTTCTGTAACAGTGGTGCATGTCATTGCTGTCTGGTAATCTCTTGGAAGATGTTAACTGAGTTAGAAGTAATGTGTTTTCAGTTTGTCTTGCTGCCCGAAACGGAATGCCAGGAACATCTTATCAAAACGTTGCCACTCCTTGCCTAAGAACAGCAGGAGTGAGCATTAAACCCTTGCTGGGCCAGAGTAGCATTTGCCTTGACATCCATCCCCTTCTTGATCCCTGGTAGAGGGCTGCAGTCACTTTGAAGCCCATTTTGGTTCGAGGTGTTGACTTAAAATGAACTGCATCAGATTGTTGAACTACTGCCGTATATTGCAGTGTATAAGTCAATTCACTGTATGAGTCGACTCAGCATATAAGGAGGCCCATTTTTCTGCCCCAAATATCGTATTTTCGCTTGAGTTTTCAGCCAGGACATTCTCTTCGTAGCCAGCCTCAGCTTTTCACCTCACACACACACAACTGTTCAACTTAACTTTATAACCAGGAGAAATGGGGCAAGCTGGGGATAGAGGCTGTGTTACAAATGTGCCCAAAGGTTTGAACACATGTCCACAATGAACAGAGCCTTGGTGGTGAATGCCCATACCCAAACCAGTGGTTTATATTTATACTTGTATTTGTGGAGAGATTGTTCGGGCCTTCACAGGTTGATCTATCTACCAACGTCGATACTATCTCTAGTCACCCAAAGCTGGAATCGAACCTGGGTCCCTGGTGCTGTGAGGCAGCAGTGCTAACCACTGCTAACTCGTGTTTTCTTCCTCCGTAGATCAAAATATCACAAAGCTCTTCATGAATGTGTTAATTCGTTTTCTGGGCGGTGTCAAAGCATTACCATCTGTTAGGCCAGTTCTCAGTCATGGCTCCATTACTGACAGCCTCTCCTCTATGTCATTCCTCTTCCAGAACCTGAGCACCAACATTAAGGAGGACTCTCTCGTGTACTACTCAGACAGTGTTGCTCTGCAATAAAAACACAAGGCTGCGTAGACAGCTGACAGCTCCAGAGAGATAGAGAAGCAGAGTTAATGTTTCAAAGAAGTGTCATTACCAGACTCAAAACGTGTACTCCGTTTCTCTCTCTGCATGGCTGCCAGACCTGCTGAACTTCTCCAGCACTTTCTGTTCGTATTTCAGATCCCAGTGCTGCCTGGAGTATATTGCTTTAGTTTGAGGATCGCACTGTCGCGGATGCAGATGTTAAATTGAGACCCCAACTCAGTTTATTTTTGGGGAGGGGTGGGGGCAAATTCCAGGTGACCATTTGGAAGCAAAGTGATGGGAGTTATCCCTCATAGAATCATACAATTCCTACAGTGTCAGGCCATTCAGCCCATCGAGTCCACACTACTCTTCCGAAGAACATCCCGCCCAGACCCACCTCCTACCCGATTTCTCTAACCCTGCACTTCCCATGGCCAATCCACCTAACCTGCACATCTCTGGGCTGTGGGAAGAAACCGGAGCACCTGGAGGAAACCCATGCAGTCAGGGGGAGAATGCGCAAATTCCACACAGACAGTTGCCTGAGGCTGGAATCGAACCCGGGTTCATTTGGAAAGCACGATAAGAAAACAGATGAACTCATCACTGTTAGTGGGGAACTTCCTGTGTGCAAATGGCTACAGTGATGCCTTAAATGCTCCACTTTGAAAGTATCTCATTGGCTGTAAAATGGTCCTGAGACATTGGGTGGTCACGAAAGGCACAATATAAACGCAGGTCGTTCCTTTCACATTTTCAAACCTATGATTAAAACAAAGCAAAGTGAAGCTTAGCAACAGACTGCGCAGTGATGTTCTCTCTTTGTGTCGGGCTCTCAGTGGCTTTGTTTTAGGACCCTGTCCTGATTAACTGCCACCCTGGTATACTGAAGGACGCACTGAAGCCACCACCTCTGCAGAACTGTGAGCGGGTTTTCACCTTGTCTTGGCACAGAATGGATATTAACTCCAGGTCAAGTTTCAAACCTGCTAATTAAAAAGTGCTCAGAGGGGGAGCTGCTCAGAAATCATACACACTTTATACACACGAGTACAGCTTACTGCCTGCTCTATCTCTCTCTCTCTCAGTGCATTTAGAATGGGGCAGGTCACAGCACACATCTTTCCTCCTGAGAAGACTCACAGTGTAAAGGTCTTTTGACTGCAAATCAGTTATCCAGCTATAAATGTGCACGTCAGTGAATCTGCGTAGAAGATGGCTATCTGTTCAGCTCTTTCTTCTTTTGTCAGTATTTTCGAGAACTCACAGTGTTCATTAATACCTAATAATTTACAAAAGGTTCATAAACAGCGTTAGGTTAGAAGGTTGCAGTCGCAAATCACCTCACTTGTATATCTGATAATAGAGGGCGAACTTTTGATTTGATTTGTTGTAGTCACGTGTCCGTAAGTGCAGTGAAAAGTTTTGTCTTGCGAGCAGATCAAAGCAAACGAGGACATACAGATCACAGGGTGCTGAGGCAGAACAAGGCATGCGAGGTTACGGCTGTACAGGAGGTGCACACAGGCAAGATCAGCATTAGTAAGATCAGCTTTATTTGAAGTTAGAGGGATCCATTCAGGAATGTAATAACGGCGGGGAAGAAGCTGTTCTTGAACCTGTTAGTGCGTGTGTTCGAGCTTCTGTATCTTCCGCCTGACGGAAGAGGTTGGAAGAGCGCATTATCGGGTTGGGAGGGGTGTTCGATGATGTTGGCAGCCTTTCCACGGCAGCGAGAAGTGTAGACAGAGTCCATGGATGGGAGGTTAGCTTCTGTGATGGTCTGGGCTGTAGGATCTTACAGTCCCAGTACAACAGTGCAGCAGTTATGATGGAGCATCACATTGTCAGTGCAAAACTTGGAACAGTTACAGGAAGGTCAAGGTTCAGGGAATCTCCAGCTGCCTAGCCCTTTAATCTCAAGGACCTCGTCAGATCTCTTTGTGTCTCCTCCTTTAAAGTTCTCACTGATTTCTTGGATCTAACTTTTGGTTGTGTGTCTCGATATCACCTTCTGTGGCTCGGCGTTTAACTTTGATTGGTAATGCTCTTGCGAAGCACCTTAGCACGTTTTGCCGTGTGACCAGCCGCAAAATAAATGCAAGTGATAGTTGTTGTAATTATCTCCTCCTATTTCCTACTCGAAGGAGTGTTTGACACGTCCTGCACGTTGATTGTTGCTGTTTACCTGAGTAACTCGCAAGAGGGTCGGTAGCCATACTGTCAAATGGTTGAGATTTTTAAATCGGTTTGAGGGGAAGTGAGTGATGTTGGACTGCTGTGTGGATCAGGGATGATTCAAGTTGATAGCTGTCAATAAAAGGGAACAGATTCAGTTGGTTAAACATATATGGAACAGAAAAACAAGGAGGTCAAGTTGGCTTGAACTGCACTGAAGCTAGGGTTGTATCGCAGCTGTAATATTTTGGGCCTGTCATTATAGAAAAGATTGAAAATGAAGAAGATGGGCGCAAGATGACCTGTTATAATATTGCGGGTGGGGAGGGACTTCCAATACAGAGAGAAAATGGTTTGAATGAACCTTACTTCATAGAAGATTTGAGTAGGTTGCAAATACATTCCTTCCCCCACTGAATAGCAGCAGTGGGATTAGATCATCTCAATGGATGACATTGAGCTAGTTTGGACTAGCTTAATGACCTGTAATAGTCTGTAATTCAACCTTCTGCTTTAAGCCCTTGTGGGGAAGTGGTAGTGTCCCTACCTCTCATCCACAAAGCCTGGGTTCACGTCCGATCTGCTCCTTAGTCGTGTAATAACATCTCTGCACGATGGGTCAATTTAAAAAAAATCGCCAAGCCTTATCCTTTTCTGTCTGTGTGTGTGGCGGGGCGAGATGATTGACTATTACATACTGAGTGGGAGGGCGTCCAGAGGAAGGACACAATGCGACTATTATAAAGTAAATCCGTTGACACACACCTGGGGAAGGCATTTATTTCTCTTCCAGCCTTCGAAGCTGGCTGGGGATGTGGGGTTAAAGAATCAGGAGGGTTAAGGAACTCATCACCTTTCTGTCTTGCACCCCTCCTCCCCGAATGATAAGGACAGGGAAGGTTAACAGCTTGCCTTCCCACTCCTGTGGTCAATTAAAGCTCTCAAGGGTCTGATCCTACCATATTGGAGTGGGGGCAGGGGGTTTGTTGTACACCATCTGAGACGTCATGCACTATAAAAGCTAATAGCCTCCTCCAGAGCTTGTTTGGGAGTGTGTTGAGGGTGGGGTTTGTCCTGACTGTGGCTTATAGAGAGCACCCTTCCTTTCTCACCCCCAGTCTCCTATTGGGCTTGCTGGCTTAGCTGCACTGTGGGGGCTGGCTGCAATCCCAGTGGTGACCACTGCTCCCAGTGGCGCTGCTGGGGCCAAAATGCTGCCAGCTCCCTGACTGGCCGGTGGCTGTTGGAGGCAACACCTTTGTCCTTAACAGCACAAGAGCCCCAAATGCAGGCGATTAGTGGACCTTGAGAAACAAAATGGCTGCAGTGGGGGTTTGCCCAGCTCCTTAACCAGTGGAAATGGTCATGAGATCCTACCTTAGGTGTGTCTACGTTGATGTGGGCACTACAGTGTGTACCCAGGGATGTGACTAAAGTCTTTATCTTGGGGTACGCTGAAGGTGGGAGAGTTTGTCATTTTGTAAGGTTATGGGGAGAGATTGTAGCATAATGGTGATGTCAGTCGTTGTTGGCTTCAGGATGTGTCCAGTGTTTTACTGCCCATGACCATGGGTATTTGAAATGTGATGTCCGTTGTAGGAAAGGAAAGGCAGCAGTCACGAGTGTACACAAGAGGTTCCCACCAGAAGCAGAAATGGGGAATAAACAGATAACCTGTTTTTGTGATGTTGTTGGAGAGGTCTGCAATGGCTAGGCTATTGGGAACTATTCCACTGCTGTTCTCTGAAGTTGTGCAATGGGACCTTTACATCCAATTGAGACAGCAGGTGGCTTTAATGCCTGATCCAAAAGGAGGTGCCTGTATCAGTGTGACGTTTCCTCAGTGCTGCATCAGCTTAAATTTTGCACAGTCAGACTTGAACCCGCAAACGCCTGATTTGGAAGAAGACAGAGAGAGAGAGAGAGACAGCAGGCATACTAGTGAGTTCTAGCATCCACAACATACTGCGACAAATAAAAGGACAGGTAACTGATACACAGTGCAAGCCCTGGTGAAGAGCAGGTTTTACTTTTTTAATTGTTTAGTACTGTTCACACTGTTAAATTAACAGAAAAGTAAGATCTTAACAGAGAATGCTGATGTTTGAATTGAGAGCACCGTGTGATATCTGAGAGTAACCTCAGAGGGCAAAGGGAATTTGCTCACTGGTGGCTAGATCTAAAGTGTTTCTGAGTCAAACTGTTTTGACATGTTATTGTACACTTCAGGGCAGGTGAGACTTGAACCTGGGATCTGCTGGCCCAGAGGCAAGGACACTACTGCTGTACCACAAAAGTCCTCTAGACTGTGTCAAATGGCTATTTATTGAAGTCCAGATAATCGGAGCCAAAGCAGTGGTCTCCAAATGGCAGAGGTACATCTCAAACAATCATGGAAATTCCTGAGGGAAGGAATGTGAAACAAGCTAAAATATCTCTCCAGAGATCAAATGCACTGCAGGGAGAGTGACAATACAATATCAAGTCTGGAAATTACAAAAGGACAAAAGTTTCTTAATATCTAAAATAAGTTTCATGGGAGATAAAATGTAATTAAAATAAATATGATGTCTGGTCTTCCACCACCAGAAATATTTTTGCTGTGTATCAGTAAAATATTACTTCACCCAGTCAAGGTTTTGAATGAATAGCTTGAGAGTTTGGCCTTGCCATACCATTAAGTGCCCAAGGGTAAGAGTCCTATGCTCAACGCTACAATTAATGACCAAAGACAAGTACGGAAAATTCTTGCTAGTGATGGTAGAAGAGCCTAGAACCTTGAGCAGCGATTGCTGCTTTCAGGAGGAGGTTCATCCTGCTCCTCTGATGCTGCTTGGCCTGCTGTGTTCATCCAGCTCTACACCTTGTTATCTCCTTCTGGAAGAGGACTTTTCTCTGAGCCCACATGAGGAAGACAGTGGCAAACCACCTCATGTATTCTTTCCCCAAAACACATTGCTCAGTGACATTTACAATTGCAATGGGCAGGCCCTTGCACACAATGAACTGGAAAGTGCTAGACCGTGACATGTGGAGACATGTGCAGAGGACATGTCCTGAGACACATTGCTACTACTTAAAAAAGAAATCAAAGTTCTGTCTCAAAGCACAATGAATTACTCAGAAGTAAGGTGACTATGAGGAGCACAGGAATGGGAGTAGGCCATTCAGCCCCTTGAACCTGTTCCACCACTCAGTGAGATTGTGGCTGATCTGTAGCCTAACTCCACATACCTGCCTTTGGTCCATAAAACAAAATAAACTACAACAGTCATTTATACAGAATAAGGTGAATCATCAAAAGGGGGGCACTTTAAGGCAGGCCTCACCTCCTGAGGGATCCTCCAGAGAGCGGGCTGGTTACCAGGCCATACTCCACTGATGCTCATCTGTCTCTGACACAGTCCCATTTCAATCTGTGGGTGCTCCCATTGAGAGGCCAGCCCTTCCCACCCAGTACCTGGGTGTGGCATGTGGAACTAGAAGGAGGAGTGGCCAGCCATGATCACCCCAACCCCACCCCGCCAAACTCACTTCATGGTCATCAGAGACCATTCCAAAGATGGATTTCCCTCCCTCACAGGTGACCTTGCATTCTCATCCTCAGAGAGGAGGCTTTTGTGCCTTTGGCTTTGCCATCTTTCCTAATCGGACAACAGATCCAGAGGGGACCCTATCTATTGGCTGCACCCAGGAAGATCCCTTGGGAGTGAGAGGACTCAGTGCCGGGAAGTAGTCTCGACCCACAAGACTTAGTGTGGCCTCACAGCCAGCTAGTGGTCCCTAATGTTGGGGCTAGGAGAGTTTGATTACACTCCTACACGCTCTAGAGGGGTGCATGCTAACGTCTCTGAACAGGTTTGATTAGAAAGTTTCTCACCCACTGGACGGTTAACCTAAATATCTCTGCCAACTTTTATGGTAAAGCCAGAGCCATGACTTTCTGATGCAGAGAGGTGACAGCCCCCAGCTGAGTCCCAGATCGTAGAATCCTTATCGTGTGGGGACAGGGCCTTCGGCCCAATAAGTCCACACTGATCCTCAAAGCATCCCACCCAGATCCATCCCCCTAATCTACACATCCCTGGGTACTATGGGACAATTTAGTACGGCCAATCCACCTCACCTGCACATCTTTGGACCTTGGGAGGAAACCGGAGCAAACCCACACAGACACGGGGAGGATGTGGAAACTCCACACAGAAAAAGTTGCCTGAGGGTGGAATCAAACCCGGGTCCCTGGTGCTGTGAGGCAGCAGCGCTAACCACTGAGCCACCGAGCTGCCTAGTTGGGAGCAAAATCAAGGCAATGCATTTGTTCCAAGTGCTGACGACCGATGACATTCACACATCCTTTTGGCATTTTGCTTTCAGCAATGACGTTGCCGGAACCATTTCATCGGATTGCTCTGTGAGTTGCTGCCAGCAATCAATCATTTGTCGCGACTGTGGAGTGAAGATTATGTGGACATCTGACTTGGGCAGCTGCTGTTTCCAAATCTGCCTTCATGTCTTTTGAGGAATTTTCCTTTCCTCCCCCCTCAAGGGAGGCCCATCCCAACCGGCGACTTTGTAACTTTTCCTAATCAGTCTGTTTGAGAGAGTTATTATACACCACTGGAGCAAATAGAGCTTGAACTGGACTCTCCTGGGTCAGAGGTGGGGACACTACCACTGCGCTACAGGAGCCCTGTGCAGGCCTGTGACTTTACGATGGTGATAATAAAACGTGCCAGTTGCAAGCCTTTTATTTCCTGCAGAATTTCTGGTTGCGTTAGTCCTCATTCTGCAAGCACTTTTTTTTTACCAGCCGCAGCTGTCTGTCGGTAAATGTTGAAAGAGCAGTGAATTGCTTTATTGCTGTATGACAGCGTCAGGCCAAGGTGCTGAAATGAAGTCTTCATTCTTTTTGTTTCGAAGCCAGCAACCAGGAAGCGTATTTTCCAGGGAAGCATCTGTCATCCTGCTGATGGCTATCTGGTGATTTGCAGCACCCAGCTATTAGGTTATTGGCTGTGTTGGAAATTCTGTCTCCAGTTGTCTTCAGCCTGTAGCTGAAGGATTAGCCGTGTCTCAATGTCCACTCACGCAAGCCAAATGCCACCATGTCAAGTTGACACTGGCCCCATGTTCACTTCTAAATGCTTCGCAAGATAAACCTGCTATTTCCCACTTGGACTGTAGATTGACCATGTCAGTCTGTCGGGTTAGTTTGAAGGTGCCAGGACCAGTGGTAGAATTTCACGTACCGTTGGAGTCTGGTGATATCATAGAGTCATACAGCACGGAAGCAGACCCTTCAGTCCAACCAGTCCATGCTGACCATAACCCCAAACTAAACCAGACCCACCTGCCTGCATTTGGCCCATATCCCACCAAACATTTCTCATTCATCTACTTATCCAAATGTCTTTTAAACATTGTAACTGTGCCCACATCCACTACTTCCTCTGGAAGTTCATTCCACACACAAACCGTTCTCTGTGTAAAAATGTCACCCCTCATGTCTTTTTTAAATCTTTCTCCTCTCAATTTAAAAGTGCTCCCCCAGTCTTGAAATCCCCCACCTTAGAGAAAAAACGCCTGCCATTCTCCTTATCCATGCCCCTCATGATCTCGACCGCCTACGCTCCAGTGAAAAAGTCCTAGCCTCTCCTTATAACTCAAACCCTCCATTCCTGGCATCATCCTGGTAAGGATCTTGTGAACCCCCTCCAGCTTAGTAAGATCCTTCCTGTAACAGGGAGACCAGAATGGGACACAGTGCTCCAGAAGAGGCCTCACCAATGCCCCGTACAACCTCAACATACGCCCGTTATTCCTGTGATGTGGGAAGGAATCCATTAGGTTGGCCGAAAGATGGCTGGGTTGCTTCTGTTAGCCTAACAATCATTCCATTTTTGCTTTCTGCTGGCGTTTTGAGGCGAGGGCAGTGGGTGAGGTTTGAAACACTCTCCACTTGTATCTGACAATCGCATTTCCAGATGCTTTTGTGTCAACTGTGGCCACGGAGAGATTGTATAAAGTAAGGACAACTGACCCCAAGACACGACCAATACTCACTCATCTCCATCCACACGGATAAGGAAAACCACCAATCCGACTGGGACAAGACCAGGATCCTGCGACAAGCAGAGACAGGCACGGGAATTCCTAGAGACCTGGTTCTCCACGAAGAAAGCCATCAATAAACAGACAGAGCTAGACCCCATATACACTCCATTGCAAAGGAAAACCGGAAGTGAGGTAATCCAGCTCAACGGACCCCAGAGTTTAAATAACAGGTGGGAAAACACAACGGCGCTTCATCGGAGGCTGCACTGATGATGTTACCCAGCAGGGTAATGAAACGTCTGCGGAACAACAACCAAACAGCTTGGCGAGCCAACCAACCACAACGTCCACAACCTGAGCTACAAATCTACTCCAAAACCTTAGTGACCCTATCAAAGCTATTCTGTCTGACAATCGTTGCACACCGTGAGATGCCTCTTGAGGTTGGTTTTAGCTGCCTTAAAGAGATTGCTTGTTAGCCTAACAGTGCGCTAAACATGTGGAATTCCCCGGCTTCGGAAAGTGCGAGGTCAGCACGTTTTATCAACTTTTCATTCTAGAAAAGGAGTTAGCCGGAGATTCACACACTTCAGGGTTTAGTGTGGTGTGACTCTGGGTCGCAGGCCTATTTGTATTTAGGTACAGTCCCCCGTTTTCTTTTGTTTACGTGCCCACAGTTGAGTTTCTTCTTTGTTCCTTTGTGACAATCAGGTAGAAAATCTATATTTGTGGCCATGTGGAAATGTAAAAGGTGCCTGAAATGTAACTCGAGACAAACAGTCAGCCCGTCGTCCCCAGCACAGAGAGCTTAGCTCACTGTAGCTGTGCCTACAAACCACATTTTTGTGCATTTGTTTTTCATTCCAAAAGCTGCAGTGTTTAGTGATTTTTAGTTCTCGTACAAGAAAGGCACATGTCTTGACAGGATCAAGATTTGAGTCATAGAGTTGTATAGCACAGTCACAGATCCTTTGATCCAACTCAACCATGGCGACCACATATCCTAAATAAATCTAGCCCCTTTTGCCAGCATTTGGCCCATATCCCTCTAAACCCTTCCTATTCATATGCCCATCCAGATGCCTTTTAAATGTTGTAATTGTACCAGCCTCCACCACTTCGTCTGGCGGCTCATTCCATACACGCACCACCCTCTGTGTGAAAAAGTTGCCCCTCAGGTCTCTTTTAAATCTTTCCCCTCTCACCTCAAACCTACACCCTCAGCTTTTGGACTCTCCCACCCTGGGAAAAAGACCTTGGCTATTTACCCTATCCATGCCCTTCATGATGTTATACGCCTGTATTAGGTCACCCCTCAGTCTCTGACGCTCCAGGGAAAATAGCCCCAGGCTATTCGGCCTCTCCCTACGGCTCAAACTCTCCAATCCCAGCAACATTCTTGTCAAATTTTTCTGAACCCTTTCAAGTTTGACAACATCTTTCCTAAGTTGGTGGGTTTTGTTTTTTCTTTATTCATTCACAAGATGAGGGCATCGCTGGCCAGGCAGCATTTATTGCCCAGAGGGCAGTTAGGAGTCAACCACATTGCTGTGGGTCTGGAGTCACATGTAGGCTAGACCAGGTAAGGATGGCAGTTTCCTTCCCTAAAGGGAAGGACATTAGTGAACCAGATGGGTTTTTCCAACAATCAGCAATGGATTCACGGTCATCGTTAGACTCTTAATTCCAGATAATTATTGAATTCAAATTCCATCATCTACTGTGGCAGGATTCAATCCCAGATCCCCAGAATGTTATCTGGGTTTCTAGATTAACAGTCCAGTGATAATACCACTAGGCCATTGCCTCCCCTCTGTGCCAGTGGTGACAGTGGAAAAGTACCCATGTTGGAATGGGAGACAGACGTTTGCCAGTGTTGTTTGCAAACACATTTCAGGCTTCCTTGTTACACCCTCTGTAAACTTATAGTCATTGAAAACTCTGCTTCATGTGTCTTTAGTTACACCAGCTCCCATTCATTGTGCTCGCCAATCTGCATTGGCTCATGGGTGGGGCAATCTACCAATTTCAAGATTCCCATCCTTGCCTTCACATTCCCTCTGAGCACCCTCGCCTCCCTATCTCTGCAATCTCCACATCCTTGCTTCTAAATGTCTCTGAGATCGCGTCCCTCCCTATCTCTAATATCCTGTATGCTCGCAATCTCCTCCTCATTCCCCTCCCCATGCCTGGCCATTTCTGGCCCCACAAGGAAAGGCTATATTTCCTTGTTGAAGCGGGCCATATTCTCAGAGTAAGGAGTCTCCCCATTAAGACAGAGATGTGGAAGAATCTTTTGTCTCAGAGGATAGTGAATTGATGAAGTTCTTTACCGCAGAGGGCTGTGGGGTTGTTAGGGGTATTCACGGCTGAGATAAGCACATATCTAATAATTAAGGAAATCAAAGCTTATGGGGAAAAGGCAGAAAAATGGATTCGAGGATTATCAGATCAGCCATGATCTCATTGGATGGTGGAGCAGACACAATGGGCTGAATGGCCTACTTCTGCTCCTATGTGTTATGGTCCCGCACTTAATTTGATTTGGTGTATCGTTGACAGCTGCGCCTTCACTTGTCCAGGCCCTAAGCTCTGGAATTCTCTCCCCGCATCTCACCACCTCACTTTCCTTCTTTAAAACCCTCCTTAAAAGCTACCTCATTGGCCAGTTGGTCATATGCCCTGCTATCTCCTCACACAGTGCAGTGTCAAACTTGGTTCGCTGACTTTCCATTGAAGCGCTCTGGGCTGCTTCACAATGTTAAAAGGTGCTAGGTAAATGCACCTTGTAGCTGAAGCCTCCCCCACCGTGCAAAGCTTATGTGGAACACTCAGGTCATGCTAGATAGATGTGCAATATTTGAGCTTGCTGGTCCCCCTAGTGGGCAGTAAATGTTTCTGTACAGAGGGTGTGTAGTTGGCTTTGAAAGAGTGAATTGAAAGTTGTAAAAGTGTGTTTGACCATGGGTTGAGGTGGCGCCCACCTTCAGGTCAAGAGAGACCTGAGATAGTAGCTATCGCCTACTTTTCCCATCTCCACAACTCTGTTGTACTTCAATGCTGGAAGGACCCTCAGGAAAAGTGCAATTATGCAGAGGGAGTGGGAATATGTTAGCAGTTGCAGTCATGGCGGGATCTGAATTGGAGTCCATAAGGCAGAAGTCCATCTTCAGTGACCGCCCATTTCACCTCAGCTCCTGAGGCAAGATTTTAACCATGTTGCCCTGCCTTAGCATGGGAAGCAGGCCTACCTCATAGGCCGTCGTCATGACTTCTGTCATGAATCCACTAGTTAGCTGTTTTAAGGTACATTTGGGGACGTGTTTGTTGTCATGCTAATGTCACTGTTCCCATCATCCAGAGGCCCAGCGCCAGGTACCAGTATGGGTTCGAATCCCACCATGACAAATGCTGAATTTGAATTCAGTTAACAATTTGAAAGCCAGCCTGTCATGAGTCTGGCATCTCTAGTCATAAACTAAGACAGATCCCACGTGGTTCACTCATATCCTTAAGTGAAAGCAATCTTGCCTAATCTGGTTTACACGTGACTCCAGGCCTGCAGCACCACCAGCCACCCTCTGAAACACCCCAGCAGGCCATTCCGTTGACAAGAAATTTGGGGGCAGGTAACAAATGCGGGTGACCACCGACTATGCCAGCCGTTCCCTCGAAAGAGTGAAAAATGAATGTGTCCTGATGAAGGCGGGTTGATGGTACAGTCTCGTCTGCACTGATTCATTTTACCATGCCCCAGGCCAACTCCGTGTGTAATGGGCAGTGTGCAGTCAAGATTCCCACCTGCTTTTGCCTCCCATTGAACCTGAATTGCTCCTGATTCTCCATCCAGGAGACAAAGATAATATCCAGGTTGCTCAGTGAGTTGATTGACAGGCTTAATTCACTTTCAATACCATTTTATTGCATGTGGACATCTGTTGCCACAGTGCACTATTTTTAGTTAATTAGTTTCATGATTTCCTGGCTAGAGCCGAAATGCACATGGGGTAACTCAGTTGTGCTTTATAGAATGATTTCTTTGGTTTTGGTTTTCTTGAAGCTGCAATGTGAGTCGGTTTACCTCAACGCACTTAGAAATCCTGAGGGATTGGCTCCCTGGTGTCACTGCCATGGTCGCTTTCACCTTTGAACTCTTGCCTTCCGGCACAGCATTAGAAAGGTGGTTGTTGACCATAAGATGTTGCGGGGCCGATTTGAGTGAATCTTCCTGACCCATGCTTGATTCGGTTTAATTTGATTTGTTGTTGTCACATGTACCTAAGTACAGTGAAACGTTTTGTTTTGCGAGCAGTACAGGCTGATCGTAGCAAACAAGGACACACGGATCATAGGGCGCTTAGACAGAGTGAGACATACAAGGTTATGGTGTGTTGTGACCCCCGTTTGAAAATGGTTACACCACGTCAGTGAGAGAGGGGGATTGGGGTGGAAGGTACCACTGAGAACAGGGGAGGGGGAAAGTGTTGGCCATCGCTGTTTTGGACCTTGTGTCCTCACCCCCTACCTCGGAACGCCTTGTTCTCATCTCCTGTCCAGCACAACCATATGGCACCACTGTCCAGTTTAGACCGTAAGAAATTGGAGCAGGAGTAGGCCACTCAGCCTCTCGAGCCTGTACCACCAATCAACAGGGTTGTGGCTGATTGGACACTCTTCGCGCCCGCTTTCCTGCCCTTTCCCGTGGGCCATGATTCCCCAACTGAGCTTATTTTCTCTCTGACAGAGTGTAGATAAGACTGGGAAGTATTCCATCCATTCCGGTCAGTGAGGGAAACCTGCAATTCACTCCCTGGGAGCCAATTGAGAATTTCGAGAATGATTTGATTGCATTTTTTAATTACTGGGTGAGGTGATTGGAGGATATGGAGTAATGGTTGATAAAGGGAATTGAGGTGATGACCTAACTGAGTGATGGGATAGGTTTGAGGGGCTGAACATCCTTCACCGATGCTTCTGGCTTCCCAATGAGGTGATGGTGGGGCCTATATTTGGCTGCAGCTTCAAAGTAATTGAAAGCTCTGTTGATGATCCTCCATTGTTACATTTTGTTGCAGCCGACCCGTAGTCAGTACACAGCTCAGGAAGTCACTGAGAACCATTGGTTTGCAAGTTTTGCAAGTAGTTCCTTACCACACTTCCCAGGCCAAAACAAACTCTCAACGGCTTTCAATCTACGCAGCAAATTTCAAAACTCAACATTGCAATTAACGAAAAGAAAAGCAGAAGAAATCGGCAGCATGAAAAGGGAGCTCATTGTTTATAAAGGGGCTCTCATCACCAGCAATGACTGACTGACTATGCATCACTCTTTAGTTTCTTGCTGATACAGCAAAGTCCACCTCTGATACAAAATAAAAACCAAAAGAACTGCGGATGCTGTGAATCAGGAACAAAAACAAAGTTGCTGGAAAAGCTCAGGAGGCCTGGCAGCATTTGTGGAGGAGAAAACAGAGTTAACGTTTCGGGTCTGGTGACCTTTCCTGTTCTGAGGGTCACCGGACCCGAAACGTTAACTCTGTTTTCTCCTCCACAGATGCTGCCAGACCTGCTGAGCTTTTCCAGCAACTTTGTTTTTGTTTCTTTTCCAACTCTGATACACTCAGGCTGGGTGTGTGATGAAACTGCAATTTTAAGAGGTTTATTTCATCCAGGCTTTTTTTCAAAGGAAGGTTTTAAGATATATGTGCCGTGATGTCTATTGTAAGCTTGTAAAGTAAACAGCTTGTGAGGTCTTGGGGTTTTTTAGTTAAAGGTTAGAACAATAGAAGTAGCCTGAATGGGTGTGGTCAAGCTCCCTCAGAACCAGGACTGTTAATTTTGTAGTTTTCAATAGTAACAGTTTTGCTGGATCTGTTGCTGCAGTACGTCTCTCTCTGCTACACTCTCTCAGAGTTCTCTTGATGTTTTTCCTCCTGGGCTGCTGGAGTTGCATGTGAGAACGTCTATTTTCTGAACTTGTCATTTACTAAAGTGTGTGTTGATGGGATGTTACTTTATGGAAACAGTTAATTAATCATAGTTACTGTATCTGTAATTTTGTTAAGCATTTTAATTGAGTTACCGTTAAGCCAATTCTTTTCTTTTAGATTTTCTTTTGTTATGCTTTAACTACAGTGTAGGAATAAATTGTGTTTTCTTCAAATCTTGTAGTTTGCCCAATTGAATTCCATGTGGAATGCAGCACCTTACACTTACCTTTAAAATACGAAAATATTAGGGTCTAGTCTATCTTCTTAATATATTTTGAGAGGGTCTGGTCTGGTCCATAACAGGTGTGATGGGATTCACTAGAATTTCACACATTTAACCATACCCAAAAGTCTTTACAAAGCCCTGTGGCTAGATTTTTCCTCCCGCATTGGGTTGCTTGATTTGGCAAAATTTCCCAACTCTCCAGATATCCCTTGGCAAAAAAGTGCCCTAATCATGTCGTCTTCACAATGTGGAGGTGCCGGTGTTGGACAGGGGTGGACATGGTCAGAAGTCACACAACACCCGATTATAGTCCAACAGGTTTATTTGAAATCACAAGCTTTCGGAGCGCTGCTGCTTCATCAGGTGAAGTCACTTTAGACATTTAGAAAATTTCAGATTTTACTTCAATAACACTGACCATATCTGCCTTTGAAGGGAGCCAGCTTTGTAAATTCGTGACTCCCGGTCTGCAGATTAAGGCCCTTGCAACAGCCAAGATGGGGTTAGTTTATACTCAACACTGAGATCAAAAGACCCCTTCTGCATTCAGGTGTCCCTCCTCGTGTGAATCACCGTTTCCTCTATTGGCAAAAATTTGGATCTGTTGGAAATGGAAGTGTTACATTAGTTTCAAAATGTCTGCCAAGTTTTCCCGCCTTTACAACGATCCAACTCTGCCAAATTCAGTCTTGGCTTTCAGAAACAAATGTAAATCCAGGTCAACCGTCTTACCAAGATTCAAATTCCAATCAGCCTGGATTGGTGCCTCATGTTGCAGCTGTACAAAACTCTGGTGCGGCCGCACTTGGAGTATTGTGTACAGTTCTGGTCGCCGCATTATAGGAAGGATGTGGAAGCATTGGAAAGGGTGCAGAGGAGATTTACTAGGATGTTGCCTGGTGTGGAGGGAAGGTCTTATGATGAAAGGCTGATGGACTTGAGGCTGTTTTTGTTAGAGAGAAGAAGGTTAAGAGGTGACTTAATAGAGACATACAAGGTGATCAGAGGATTAGATAGGGCGGGCAGTGAGAGCTTTTTTCCTCGGATGGTAATGGCTAGCACGAGGGGATATAGCTTTAAATTGAGGGGTGATAGATATAGGACAGATGTCAGACGTAGGTTCTTTACTCAGAGAGTAGTAAGGGCGTGGAATGCCTTGCCTGCAACAGTAGTAGACTCGCCAACTTTAAGGACATTTAAATGGTCATTGGATAAACATATGGATGATAATGGAATAGTGTGGGTTAGATGGGCTTTAGATTGGTTTCACAGGTCAGCGCAACATTGAGGGCCGAAGGGCCTGTACGGCGCTGTAATATTCTACGTTCTATGTTCTAGTCCTGAGATGGAGTCCCCGCCCTTCATAATGATGCAATTTATGCTTTTAGTTTGTTGGAAGTTCCTGTGCTGAGCTCAGCGTTTGTCACTGAACTCCCGAAGAAGGTCTACAGTTTGATTCAGTCTCGAGGTTAGACTGCCTTGTATCAGAATGAAAGGACATGGATGATCCTGAGAAACTGTCACCCTTCATTCCCGATGGTGTGGCCTCACCTTTTCCACAAGACTCCCTGAAGGATTCCTTCAAGAAATGCAAAACCAAACTTGGCAGGATTTGAAAGGATGAATCTCCAAAAAGGCTGCAATGCTGTTGTTAGCCTATTGAAAATTCTTGTGCCAAGTCCTGGAAAAGGTCAAATTAGGTCATACAATAAGGTGGCTGGATGTGGCAGAAGGTAAATTATCAGGACTTTAGTATGCGAATATTGCAACAAATCCTCTTCTTTATAGTCTGCATTCAACATGTATTCAACACATTCACATAAAGATTAAGCACTCATATAAACTCATAAATAACAAAGTGATTTGATTAAGAATTGAGTTAACTGGACGGGTTTATTAAAGGTGAGATATCTTCTATGAGGCATTCCTCAGTGCACACATACAGTTCTTTGTCCCCTAAATTGCACTTAGCCGAATAAGTTCACTTGCAATAATAAATAAGTGAGCAGAGAGTAGTTGTAGGCAGTTTTATTACATCTTCGTTGTGGCTTTGGGGAGAGATCTAAGGTTAGTGAGGCAGGGAGAAATGTGCAGTGAGTGGTAGTGACCCAGAGAGAGGTGGAGGAAGTGGAGATGTGAGTGATCTTGAGGCTGGATGAAGAGAGATACATGAATGCAGCTCTGCACTGCAGGAAGAGCAAAGGAGCTTTGAAAATATAGGCTGAACACACTCAGTAAATTAGAGAATGGACTGCTGGGAATTGACACAAAGAAATACCTGGCACCCTCTGGCATTGATGAAATAGGGGTGTCAACTTCAAAATCAACACTGACCTTTTGTTTCCAGGGCAGTGTTTCAACAATCACTCTTCCCAAAGACAGAGCATTGGGTATAGGAGTTGGGAGGTCATGTTGCGGTTGTACAGGACGTTGGTTAGGCCACTGCGTACAATTCTGGCTGCCCTTCTATAGGAAGGATGTTGTTAAACTTGAGAGGGTTCAGAAAAGATTTACAAGGATGTTTGCCAGGGTTGGAGAGATTGAGCTGTAGTGAGAGACTGAAAAGGCTGGGGCTATTTTCCTTCCAGTTTTGGAGGCTGAAGGCTGACCATGTAAAGGTTTATAAATTATAAATTCTTCCCTTGTGCAATTATCTGCCCAAAGAAATTGTCCCAACTGCATCACTTGGAGTCATAGAGGTGTACAGCACGGAATCAGACCCTTCGGTCCAACTTTTCCATGCCATCTGATATCCTAAATTAATCTAGTTCCATTTGACCCATATCCCTCTAAACCCTTCCTATTCATATACCTATCCAGATGCCTTTTAAATGTCATAATTGTACCAGCCTCCACCACTTCCTCTACAGCTCATTCCACACCCTCTGTGTGAAATGGTAACCCCTTAGGTCCCTTTTAAATCTTTCCCCTCTCACCTTAAACCTATGCCCTGTGATTTTGGACTCCACCCTAGGAGGGTATTCACCTTGGCTATTCACCCTATCCACGAACCTCATGACTTTATAAACCTCCATAAGGTCACCCTACAGCCTCCAATGGACCAGGGAAAATAGCCCCAGCCTATACAGCCGCTCCCTTTAGCTCAAACCCTCCAACCCTGGCAACATCCTTGTAAATCTTTTCTGAACCCTCTCAAGGTTAACGACATCTTTCCTATAGCAAGGAGACCAGAATTATATGCGGTAATTTAAAAGTGACCCAACCAACGTCCTGTACAGCCACAACATGACATCCCAACTCCTATACTCAATGTTCTGACTGATGAAGGTAAGCAAACCAAACACTGCCTTTACCACACTCTCTACCTGTGACACTACTTTTAAGGAACTAATTACCTGCACCCCCAGGTTTTTTTGTTTGGCAACACACCCCTGGGCCTTACCATTAACAGTATAAGCCCCCTGTCCTGATTTGCCTTTCCAAAGTGCAGCACCTCCCATTTATCTAAATTAAACTCTATCTGCCACTCCTCAGCTCATTGACCCATTTAATCAAGGTCTTGTTGTACTCTGAGATAATCTTCTTCGCTGTCCAGTACACCTGCTATGGTGTCATCTGCAAACGTACTAACCGTTCCTCCTATATCCACACCCAAATCATCTATATAAATGAAGAAAAACAGTGGACCCAGCACATCGGCAATCACTTGCCAACGAGCAGGATTGTCCACCTCGGAAATTCCATGTCACTGGTCCATGAGTTCTGTGAGTTCTTGTGTGGCTGATAAGCCAGATCCTGGAGCCACATCTCTGACCACGTGTTTGTCAGGTGTTTCCCGGAGATGGGATTGGTGCTTGGCCTTGAGATCATTGGAATTCCTTTCTCCATACTTTTCCATGCCTCCTCTTGCTGACGGGTGTTCTCGAAGAATTGTGTCCCTTCGTACAGGATGGTCCTCTGTGCAGGTTTCTTCTGAGCAAGAGCCTCCCATACGTTGACATCTATTCTTAAAGGAATCCTTCAGAGAGTCTTTCAAACATTTCCTTTGTCCTCTTCTTGTTCAAGTGCCTTCCTTGAGCTGGGCGAAGAAAATTTCTGGTGACAGTTGGAACTCAGGCATCCTAAGCACTTTGCTGGTCCTTGATCCACATCTTGATGTCATGTTGCGGCTGTACAGGACATTGGTTGGTTTTGGATGATCATGACCTCAGTGCTGGTGCTACTGGCTGCTTTAAGGACATAATGTTAGTATGCCTGTCCTCCCAGCTGATGTGGAGAATCTGTCTCCAGCAATGTTGATGGTACCTCTCGAGGGTCTTGAAGTCTAAGTTTGGGAGCCATTATAGAAGAGTTGGAAAGATACTGCCTTATGCACAAGGATCTTGGTATCAACGCATATATCATGGTCATCAAGGACTCTCATCCTTAGGCGTCTTTTATTCCTGCTATACCTGAGGCAGGAGAATGTGTCTCAATGTTTCATCCTGCAGCCCCAAAACCTCTGTTCTTGTTGACCATGGAGTAGAGGAACAGCAAGGGTTTCGGGGAAGAATCTAAGGATAGTGCCAGAAGGAATTGTGTGGAGGGGACAGAGTTAAATAAATCTACTGTCCCAGCAGGTAAAAGCAAGAACAATTCCCACTAACCCAGAGGCATGTAACTGGGACACTACACTGATATAGCTGGCACTCCTGCCTGTACAGAGGTTAGCCTCTTCAGGACTAGTGCCAACATTTACCACAAGAACTCATTTATAATGCGAACTGAGAGTTGAACCGAAGAGAGGATTGAAGTGATTGGAAATCCCACTTGGCAAAGACCGAATTGCTGAGACAAGGAAAACAGCACGGACCTAAACTCGGGAAAGTTGGCAGTAGATGCTGCACTGATTTTGTCCCTCAATCATTTTACATTGAGGCAGAGCAAGGATGCAGATGAGGAGATTTAAAAGTAACATGAAGACTCGTTTCAGTACTGTGAATTTTGAGGCCGTGACTCAATCTGGTTAAGGGGCTGCACCAAATATGCATTCATTAGCTCAGTTGGCTGGACAGCTGGCTTGCAATGCAGTGTGATGTCAACAGTGGGGGTTCAATTCTAGTTTTGGCTGAGGCCACCGTGAAAGTCCTGCCTCCTCAATCTTGCCTCAGGCATGATAACCCTTGGGTTCCAACTTACCACCAGCTAATGAGAGCGCAGTCCTCTGGGACTGTGATGACTTTTACCTTAAATGCCAACTCCTGGTGCCCAGCATTGTGACACACTTGGACCAATGGAAGGGCTACGTCCTGTGTTCCTCAGTGAACCTCCTGGATGTTCTGGGAAGATTCGGTGTTTTTTTTAAGAAACAGTGGGCTTAGTGTGACTCCAGCATGAGACACTTCAGGCTAGAAGTGGCAATCTCTCCAGTGCCCTGCCCCAGGCCTCTCATGGCATTGCTATGCATTGAAAAGCATCTGCCCACTGATTCACATCCTTGTGCATTGAGTGGAAGGTGAAGTGAGCATGGAACAACACTGTGGCACAGGTGGGACCTAAGCTGTTGCAACCACAAGCAAGCACCACTGAAAAATTTGCGACAGGCGGTCAAAGTTGCATCCCTCTGCAGACAAAAACTACCTGAAAGCCTCTGCCCCCACCAACCCCTGTTAATAGCGTCATAGCTTCACCAGTAGGAGGCAGAATGGCCTCAGTGGGGATGGGAGAACCCCTTAGACTGATCTTACCCGTGCCAACCTCCGTTCATCATCAAAACAGCGCAATCTCCCTGTCGTTCGGCTCCATTATTAACAAATCGTTGAAACGCAAGACATTACACAGTCAGCAAAAACTGAACTGCAACCTCACCAGGTATATCTGCAAGCGTTGTTCAAAATAAGAAGCATTTTGGTGGAAACAGGGCTGACTTTTTCTTTAAGAGAAAAGGCCATGAAGATTATAATTGTGGACCGAATGAATGTTGAGGGGTGCCATTCGGCCCACTGTGCCCATACTGCTCGGTTGATGGAAGCTGCTTCAGTCACAGAACAGTGTCCAGGGAAAGAATCTGAGGTGGAATCTGTTTTAAGAATCTCCTCATCTGCGCACTTGCTCTGTCTTACTTTGAAAAGTCAGTGCAGCATCTGTTGATGCCAACGTTTCCAAACGCAGGGAGAAGGCAGGATTTCTCAAGGTGGAATTCAGTCCCACAGGAAGCTGTTGGGGCCAGTTTGTTAGATATATTCAAGAGGGAGTTGGACGTGGCTCTTACAGCTAAAGGGGTCAAGGGGTATGGGGAGAAAGCGGGAATGGGATACTGAGATTGCATGATCAGCCTTGACCATATTGAACGGTGGTGCAGGCTCGAAGGGCCAAATGGCCTACTCTTGCACCTGTTTTCTATGTTTTATTCCGTGTTGTTCTCTTTGCCTCAGCAATTTCATCTTTGCCAAATGGGATTTCCAATCACTTCAGTCCTTTCATCATTCCAACTCTGGCGTTACATTACAAATGAGTTCCCGTAGCAATGCTTGGCACCAGGCCTGAAGACCCAGCTCCTGGTTATGTTGAACATATCCCCAGTTTTATTATTTTATTTGGTTCCTAAGCAAAGTGTAAATTGAAACAATGACTAACATGTCGCAGAGTTCCAGGAGCCTCGGTTTTTGAATTAAGACAAAAGAAAACAGTGCTGACCTATTCTTTTTGTTGGATGAGCACTTTAAATATAGTTCTGTTGTCAGCAAACGAGTTAGAATCACTACAATGTGTCAAGAGGCCATTTGGCCCATCGAATCTGCACTCACCCTCTGAACAGCATCCCACCCAGACCCAGACCCCCACCCTATCCCTGTAACTCTGCATTTAACATTGATAACCCACCTCGCCTGTATGTCCCTGGACACTATGGGTAATTTAGCATGGCCAATCCACCTAATCTGCACATCTTTGGACTGTGGGAGGAAACCAGAGCACCCAGAGGAAACCCACACAGACATGGGGAGAATGTGCAAGCTCCATGCAGTTGCCCAAGTTTGGAATTGAACTCAGGACCCTGGCACTGTGATGCAGCAGTGCTAACCACTGAGCCACTTTGCCACCCTAAACAGTTTCTAACCAACCTGTATAGAGATTTTACTATGCACCTCCAGAGCATGTGGGACATGAACCCTGGCCTCCTGGTCAGAAGATAGGGACACTACCACCGCACCACAAGAGCCACCTCTTTGTCCAATCTCAGTGACATCTATTCCCAAACCCATAGGCATTGAATATTGGCAGGGTTCCTTGTGAATGCTCACTGATCCTGAATTAAAGGACAGAACATTGTGCATTTGTAGATGTGGAGTGGGAGGGGGTCATCAATTACTGTGGGTGTCCTTCCCATCTGCCCCTGGCCTGTCATTAATTTGTCTTGGGATAGGGGAGTCAATAGGCAGATTATTTACCCGGATGCTTTAGGCTTTCCCTCCCGACTGGGTACATGAGAGACTGAAGTCAACATAGAACAATATTCAGCTTTTATAGGTTTCCTTTGTATTTTATTATAATTTGGAGGTTTTTTTCGTGGCTGTCTTAAAGGACACATTTTCCTGCTTTTGACTGGTGACAATGTCAACCAAATTGGCAACCAATGGCCATTTAAGTACTGCCTGGGTAATGTGGAGACCAGAGAACCTGGTTAGGAGCGTTGCAATCTGCCTGACATTCATTCATTGAATAAATTCTGTATTTTGCTCTGACAATCGTTAAAACCCAGATCAGCACAATGCAAGCCTTGCTCAATGTCATTTTGGGGCTTGTTGACTATTATTCTCACCATGTTTGCTTGTTAAAGCTGAAAGTACGCACGATGGTGTAGCACCCAGTGAAAAAGGGCAAGTGGCATTATTAACCTTCAGAGTGAGAGGATTTGAGTACAGGATTAGGGGTGTCTTGCTGCAATTGTACAGAGCCTTGGTGAGACTACACCTGGTGTGTTGTGTTCAACTTTGGCCTCTTTATCTGAGGAAGGATGTTCTGGTTATGGATGCAGTACAGCAAAGATTTACCAGACTGATTCCTGGGATGGCAGGACATACGTACGAAGAAAGACTGGTTTGGTTTGGATTGCATTCACTGAGTTTAGAAGAATGAGGGAGGGATCTCACAGAAACCACAGCATTCTCACAGGGCTAGGTAAACACAAGAAGGATATTCCCAATGTCTGGGGAGTCTAGAACCAGGGGTCAGGGTCTACAGATTTAGGGGTCGGATATTTAGGACTGAAATGAGGAGAAATTTCTTCACCCACAGGGTGGGGAATTCTTTGACACAGAAAGTGGACGAGGCCAAAATATTGAATGTTTTCAAGAAGGAATTACATATCTCCCTTAGGGATAAAGGGGAGAAAGCAGGAACGAGGTACTAAGTCAGATGATCAGCCACAATCAGAGTGAATATCGGTGCAGATTTGAAGGGCCGAATGGCCCATTCCTACTTCTATGTTTCTATGTATGTGGGATCAATCCGAAGGGACCTTAGAGGGGGAAGAATTTGGAGTTGGGTGAGGTTGGGGAGTATTCCTGGGACAAGGAACTAAATTGAATGGAACCGACTTTGTTGACAAGGATATGACCGTTTTAAAGAAGGACTTTATGGTCCTTCTACAGACCATGTGACGGATTAATCGCTTTAAATGCAGTAAATGAGAAGACTGTCACTTGGCTTCAGGGACTTGTCCTCGCTAACTAATAATGCAACAGGGAAAACACATGCATTTATGCAGCGCTATGTATGATCCCCAGACCTCTCAAAGTGTTTTACCACCAATGAAACATTTTTAGAGTTACTGTAATGCAACAACCAATTTACACGTAGTGAGCTCCTGTAAAGAGCAATGTGATGTTGATGAGGGATATCTATTAGCAAGGCACTTCTTCGAAGTAGTAACCTGATAGACTTAATGTTCACCTAAGCAGCGCTCAGTTTAATCATGGAATCCCTGTAGTGTGGAAGCAGGCCATTTGGCCCATGGAGTCTACACCGGCCCTCCAAAGAGCATCCATCCTCCTGCCCTATCCCTGTAACCCTGCATTCCCCATGGCTAGTCCTGCACATCCCTGGACACTATGGGTAATTTAGCATGGCCAATCCACCCTAACCTGCACATCTTTGGACTATGGGAGGAAATCAGAGCACCCAGAGGGGCCCCTCGTAGACTTGGGAGAACATGCAAACTTTACACAGACCGTCACCCGAGGGTGGATTCGAGCCCCCGTACCACCCAGTTACACATGAAAGACGACAGCATCCCCCAGTGCCCCCCTCCATTATGATCTAATCCTTAAGTTCAAGTTCTGGAGTGAGATCCAAACTCAGAACCTTGTGACTCAAGAAGCCAGAGCGGCGCGTCGGAAAATAATCTTGCGAGCGAGAGGATTGTGACTACTTCTCCCGGTGCAGCAATGATTTCTGTTGAACGAGCGTGAGTGTTGATTCGCTTCCACGCTGTGTGCTGATCGTTTCATTTTCCAACCACTGAAGTGGATTCAATCAGCCGCTGTTGTTCACTGAGCAATTAGCTGCTTTTCCAGTTCTTTCATTTGCACCGGCAAGTGTTTTTGTATCGTCGGTTTGTTTGTTCTGGCTGTGCATGAGATGTGACATTCATTTTATTACCATAAACATGTGAAAGAAATCGACTCAAACTGGACTGAGGGAGAAACAGGACGGAGATGCACTGTGTCGTGATGATCGACATCAGCGTTGTGTAAAGTTGCCAAAAGTGGTTAAAATCACTTGGACCAGAGCCATAGCTCCTGATGCTCCTGATAATATCTCCACCGTCACGGTTGTCATAGTAACTGCTGTTGGATGGCTGAGGGCCCCAGCTTTCCAGTCGTACATGAGTGTGTGTAAGTCCGGTCTGGGCTGCAGTCCAGTCAGAGTTTAAAATCGTCTGGAGTGAGGAGTTCAATCAGCCTTTTCCTACACTCCGGCCCTGCCAAAGCTTAATTCATAATAATGGCTCCATCTAACTCTGATGGATCACCTTTAGGTGTGTGCCCCGCCATGCATAATAACAGAACAATGTCAATTCCATCTGAAAATAAAGGCTGGATTTGATCTTTAGCACCTTTCAAGACTTCAGGATGCAATCAATTTGTTGCTTTTGCCATGTAGCTCCTGTTGTGACACAGGGAAGTGTGCCTGTATGTAATGATGACAGAGCCTCCATAGTTCCCCATATTTTGCGGGGGTGGGGGGTGGGGGTAATTGGGAAGCTGGAAGCCAAAAGTGGACAGAAGTCATAGTCTAGTCAAAGGTGTTGGCCTCAGATGTATCCTAGTGAGTGGGATTTGTGTTGTTGATCATGTCAAGAGTTACAAATGGACATAGAGGAACCATATGATGCAGAACTTGAGAAATAAGAGCAGGAGTAGACTATTTGTTGCTTTGCGTCTGCTCTACCATTCAATGAGGTCATCATTTGGCCACCACTCCATTTCTCTGCCAGTTGGCCAATCGCCCTCTGCTTCCCTATTAGTAAAACAGCCTGTCAAAGCCCATCTTGAATATATTCAATGGCTCAACCTCCACTGCTCACTTTGAAATGGATTTCCAAGGATTAACGACCCTATAAGGGAAGAAATTCCTCCTCGGCTCCACGTTGATTGGGATAGTTTTTATTTTCAGACCCTACTCCTGGTTCTAGATTGACCTTCTCAGCATCTCACCTGCACTTCTGGAATCTTACATGTTTCAGCCCTCGTTCTTCTAACCTGAGCTTGAGCCCACCTGCACAACCTTTCCTCATAAGGCAACCTCTCTATCTCTGGAATGAACCAAGTGAACATTCTCTGATCCGCCTCCAATCCAAGTAATTCTTTGTTTAACTAAATGGGCCAAAACTGACCACAATTCTCTCGCCAGTTTTCCTATGCCTATCTGTCTATTTATCTAACCCTCCTCTCTGTCTCTCAGCTTCTTCTTGTCTCCTTCTCATTATTTGTTTGCCTTTAATTCTTGGCTCCCCTCCTTTTCATTTCCTCCACACTTTCTAATGTTGCCTTTTGCCCACGCTAAATGTATTTTAATTTGAACTGGCTCCTTGTCTCTCTGTATCAAGATCACAAAGCTGAGCAAAACATTGTAACCTAGTGTAACTCATCTGCTAACTGGGGCTGACTGGATTGTTCCATAAACAAGCTGACATCGATTCACTGGGCTGAATGGCCACTTTCTATCCTGTAATGACTCGATTACTCAACTTGCCTCACAGTTCACATGTTTAGTTGTGTTTTAAGTGACTTGGGTTTACCACACATTGAAGATTATGCCGAATGCGTGTGTGTGTATTTGTGTGTGTGTATACACGTATGTGTGTGTCAGTGGGTGTGTGTGTGAACCAGAATAATCTGAGAGTCGCTCTACAGCAACCTTTTCCTAGTGATCTTACATTTTAATGTCATATTGTAGATCAGGTTTTTACCGTGACGCTTACTGTCTTATATCCCTAAGATCATCCAAGTTGAAAAGCTGAAACTGTCTTCAGCCTCACCTCCCAGCTCTAAGCCTCTAACACTGGCCATTAATCTCATGACTCTTTTCATTATTTCCAGTGCTGATCGGTTCTGTCATCCCTTGGCAACCAGAGCTAGACATTGCACTGAAGGTGTGATCTAATCAGTTCTCTGTTTAATTCGATCACAACTTTCTCTCCTGTTTTGGTCATGTAATCTGACAGTTGACTCTGTTGATTGTCGCTGTGCATTGCTCAGTTCCTTCGACACTCCCTGACTTGTGACTGTTCATGTACCTTTCTGAATTCTCTCTATTTCTCTCTTTATTCCACACCTCCACCAACACACTCTCTCTCTCTCTCTGAGCCTCCCTCCATCTCTGTCTCTCACTTGCACTCTCTCTACCTACCTTTCTCTTTTTCCTCTTTTCCCATCTCTCTCTTCCCCCGCCTTCGCCCTCTCTATTTCCATTGTGTCTCTCTGTTTCCCCGTCTCTCCTCTCTCTCTGCCCTCTCTCCTCTCTCTTGCTTCTGTTTTTTCATATGTCGCACAATCTTATAACACCGAAGGAGGCCATTTGGTCTGTCGCATCTGTGCTAGCTCTTTGCAAAAACCTGATGAATGGTATTTCCCATAAATCTGCAGCATCTTTGATGATATATCCAAATGTCATTTGAAGGTTCACCTTGAATCAATCCTGTTCCAATGCCTGTAAAGGCAAATCATCTGTTGACGAGGTGTTGTCTGTGGTGGAGTTAGCCACACTGTCGCCCCAAAGGCTAAATTTCTGGGTTTGAGCATGAGAAACAAGGTAGACATTTGAGTGCATTGCTGCAGGAGTACCACTCTGTCTGTTCATGTTTGAGCGTAAAAGACCATAAGACATAGGTGCAGAAATTAGGCCATTCGGCCCATTGAGTATGCTCCGCCATTCAATCATGGCTGATAAGCTCCCCAACCCCATTCTCCCGCTTTGTCCCCATGACCCTTGATCCCCTTGATAATCAAGAACCTATCTATCTCCATCTTAAATATACTCAATGACCTGGCCTCCACAGCCTTCTGTGGCAGTGAATCCTATAGATTCACCACTCTCTGGCTGATGACGTTTCTCCTTATCTCCTTTCTAAAAAGTCTTCCCTTTACTCTAAGGCTGTGCCATCGGGCCCTAGTCTCTCCTACCAATGGAAGCATCTTCCCAACATCCACCCTGTCCAGGCCATTCAGTATTCCGTAAAAGATCCCATGGCTCTATTTCAGAGGAGAGTAAGCAAGATCCCCCTGGTTTCTTGGACTTTATTTATCCCTCTCAGATGACCTGATCATTACCATGTTGCTGGTGTGTGCAAATTGGTCTCTGCATTTCCTACACACGGCAATAACTACACTTCAGAAGTACGTCATCGAGTCTGATGTTCACCTTGAGATGCGTGCTTTAAAATTGCAACATAAGCATTCCTTTGTTCTTTATTTCTGTCGCCTTTTACAGGATGTGCCATTTTGCCTGGTTTCATGAGATCCATTTCAAATGGACTCCCGACCGTTCGAGAAGGCAACTTGCCACCTCCTTCTCAAGGGCCAACTAGGGACGGGCAATAAACACTGGCCCAGCTAGCGACGCCCACGTCCCATGACCAAATTTAAAAAGGTCCACAATGCCTTCCTCCCCAATTTGCATCTTTACATTCCTCATGAGCCACACTGGGTTTTGTTTTGCCGTATGCATTTCTTTTAATCTTTGGGCCATACTTTTTTGTCTCATTCTTTTTGAGAGTGGAGTTTTAAATTAATCTATTTGTCCACAAGCTATTGTGGAGGAGATTTGATCAAGGCAGCACAGTTGAAGAATTAAGGGTCTCCCCTTTAGGACTGAGATAAGGAGAGTATTTTTTCTCGGAGAATTCTCTTCCCCAGAAAGCAGTGGAGGCTAGGTCTTTGAAATTATTCCAGGTTCGAGTTAGATTCACAAGGGATTCGAGGGTTGTGGGTATCAGATGGGGAAATGAAGTTGAGACCAAAGGCAGATCAGATACGACCTTAGTGAATGGCAGAGTAGACTAGGGTGGAATGGCCTATTGCCTATCCAGCCAACGTTTTTGTAGCTTACAGCCCTCTTAAAAACCTCAAACCAGCAACAGATTGACTTTGAATTACCCAGTACAAGTAAAGTTGGTGAAAGATAATGTCCACAAGGAAGGTTAGAATCATCCACAGGCCTTCTGTTGAGAAGCAGAGCCCAGATTCAGCAAGCCAGGCCACCATGATGCGTGTGCATGTGGCTGCATTGAAAGAAGCAGTTTCAAAAGCGTGGGAGCACAGGACAGGATTGTTCAGTGCAGCATACTTGCTTGCATTGTAGCCTGGATGTGACAAGTCCCTGGTGTAAGCAAAGCTATTGCGTAAATGTTAGCTCGGTTTCACGTTGGCCACGGAGCAAGGATAAACAAACCTTGATGCCTAGGAATTGGAAAACTAAGATGTGAACGAGTGAACACAAATATTGGAAAGAATGTTGAACGACGTGGTGAACAAGACGCAAAAATGCGAAGTACCTAAAACATACAAAAGGAGTATGGTTGAAACACATTATTGATGCAGTTGCACACAAAACTCAATCTACAGGTAGTACAAGGGTGCTGCAGTGGGGCAGTGATGGTGTCTTTACGTTTGTTATCAAAGGCCTAGGTTCCATCTCACCTGCAGAGCTGTGTCATTTTAAGTCCGAACTGGTTGATCAACAATATTTATATTTTAGAGGTGGAAACAGGGAAAAAAAAATGAAGGCTCCTCACAGCTTTCTTGAGAATTGGCTGACATGTCTCAACTTGACCACATTAAGGTCTTACTAGATACGTGATAATGAGAATCAGGAGCCATGTGCTCACCCAATTCACTGAGCTTTCATTTACTTCAAAAGCTTCTTAATAAGATGTGTTCATCAGAGCTTCCTGAGAGGGGATCTGCTTTTTTTTGCCTTCTCCATGTGGAAAGGTAGCAGACTCTGCTCCTCTGATGCTGCTTGGCCTGCTGTGTTCATCCAGCTCTACACCTTGTTATCTCTAACCATTATATTGACGTGGCTGTGCCCTGAGGTCTCCCAAATCATGTAAAGAGCAATATTTTCAGGAGAAAATAATTCTAGCGACTTGCACTGCATGCAGTAGCTCGAGGGACCAATTGGTGAAATGGGAGATTGGGAACAGGATAACATAAGCTTGCAAATTTGAGCATTCAGCTCAGTTCCCTGAATTCCGAGGAAGGGTCGCTCAACCTGAAACGTTAACTCTGATTTCTCTCCACAGCCGCTGCCAGACCTGCTGAGCTTTTCCGGCAATTTCTGTTTTGGTTTCAGTTTCCTGGAATTGGGTTCAGTGTGCAGCCACTGTCAAGTTCAGCTTCTCTCACCTTCAGATGGAGCTACTTTATGATGTACCAGGACCCTGGCAGTAAGCATCATCATCCTAACGGCCTACGTTAAAGTGGGCTGTAATTCATTGGTCTCCAAGGTGACGAGATGGTTTTTTTCCTTTTCGTGAAAGAAAATCTATTGGCGACACTTCTCCATAAAATCTGTAAGTGTTTTGAATGTGAATACTCCCACCACTCGCCATCAGGCTTGCCCCGTACCTGAAAGATGGCTAGGATTTAGCTTGACTCTGTTCAATACATATTGAATTTGTCCCAAATGCTGCCACAATTCTTGCCCTGCTGCCATGTCTGTTGCTGGTTTTATTCACTTGTGGACATGTGCAATAGGCTGGGCCAGCATTTACTGCCCATCCCTAGCTGCCCTTGAGAACGTGCGAATGAGCCACCTTCTTGAACCACTGCAGCCCTCAAAGTGTAGCACCCACAATGCTGTTAAGAAGGGAGCTGCAGGATTTTGACCAGTGACAGTGAAGGTACAGTGATATATTTCCAAATCAGGATGATGAATGGCTTGCAGCGGAACTTGGAGGTGGTGGTGTTCCCATGTATCTGCTGCCCTTGAACTTCTAGACGGAAATGGTCACAAGTTTGAAAGGTGCTGTCGAAGGATCTTTGGCAGATTTCTGCAGTGAAACTTGTGGATGGTACACACTGCTGCTACTGAGTGTCAGTGGTGAAGGGAGCAGATGTTTGTGCATGTGGAGCCAATCAAGTGGGGGCTGGATGGTGTTAAACTGCTTGAAAGTTGTTGGAACTGCACTCATCCAAGCAAGAAGGGAGTCTTCTATCACTCTCCTACCTTGTGCCTTGTTCTGGGGAGTCAGGAGGTGAATTACTCGCCGCATTATTTCTAGCCTCTGACCTGCTGTTGTAGCCACTGTATTTATATGGCAAGTCTAGTTGAGCTTCTGGTCAATGGTAACCCCCAGGCTATTGATAGTGGGGATTCATTGAGGAGACAGCACAATTCAATGTTAAGGGACGGTGGTTAGATTCTCTATTATTGGAGATGGTCGTTGCCTGGCATACGTGTAGCACAGATGTTACTTGCCATACGTCATCTCAAGCCAGGATATTATCCAGATTTTGTTGCATTTGACCATGGACTGCTTCAGTATCTGAGGAGTTATGAACGGTGCTGAACATTGTGCAACCATCGGCGAACATCCCCACTTCTGACCTTATGATGGAGGGAAGGTCATTGATGAAGCAGCTGAAGACGGTTGGGCCAAGGACACTACCCTGAGGAACTCCTGCAGGGACGTCCTGGACCTGAGATGATTGACCTTTAACAACCATAACAACCGATGTGCTGTCTCCAGGATTGACAACATCTCTATAACCTTCCATCCTCTTTGTGGGAATGTAGGGGAAATGTAGTGCCTCAGATATGGTCCGTCTCCGCAACTGATCTACATCCTAACCCCATCACCTGCTTCAATTCCATATCCCTTATTCCCCTTGGCCAGTAAACAATCTAACAAATGCACGTTTAAAGTTGATTGAGCTTGTATCTAGTGCTGTATGTTGGAAAGAGCTGCACACTTTTACCACTCTTTGCTTCTAAAAGTATTTCCAACCTTGTCGAGCGAGAGGCCCGGCTCAGATATCGTGATTATGCACTCCGTCTGTCAGCAGAAAATGCTTTTCTCCACCTACCCAGTCCGAATCCTAAAAACCTCAATCAAATCACCAGTTAACCTTTTATATATCCCAAGGAGCACAAGCCTCGGAAAAATCATTTTCATGCAGCGAGGTTAGGCTCTGGAATACTCTGCTTGGGAAATCAGTGAGTCCGGTTCACTTACACCATTCAGACTGGAGTTTTGACCATTATCCTAAAAGGAAAACAAAGAATGTCCAGGGTTAAGGTTGAGGGTGCAGATGGTGGAGAGAGCTGGGGGTGTGCAGAATTACACTGAGTGAGTTGCTCATTCCAGAAAGCTGGCACAGACATGATGGAACAAATGGCCTCCTCCTGCACTGTAATAATTCTATATTAGTAAATGTTATCTGTCCTCTCAATTGAGCTTTGGTAACATCGTGGTGAATCTACATTGCGCCCCTTTCAAAGCCATTATATGCTACCTATGCTTTTGTGCGCAGAACTGCATGCAATGCTGCAGATGTGGTCCACTGAGCTTCCTAAAACTGTTACAAACCTTCCTTCCCTTTCTGTTCTTGTCCTCTATTTATAAAAGCCATTAGCTTTTCGATTTTTTTTGTATCTGATCCTTACAACTTCGACCATATTAACTTTAATCTGTACGGTGTCAATTATTTTAAAGAGGCAATTCACGTCTTCAATACCTTGCAAAGGAAAATCTGTCTAAACGAAGTATATTACCTCAACTAAACTCTAGTTATCTCTTGGCCTCTATGAAGATCAGGATAAATCCATATGTTTGGCTGAGTACAAAATGGAATACTTGCCAATGTTGTAAAGACATGTCATGCTCCGTTTACAATTAGCGTAATATAGGATGCCAAAGTGTTTCTGTCATGTAGCGAAAACAGAATTTACTGATGCTGGAGATCTAAAATGCAAGAAAACAAAGTGCTGGAGAAACTCAGCAGGTCTGGCAGCCTCTGTGGGGGAGAGAGAGAGAGAGAGAGAAACAGACGAAATGATTCTTCAGTTCTACAGAAAGATCAATCAACTCAATTATCGGAGGTAGGCAGGGATGTTGAATTTAAAACTCAAACAGACTTATCCATGTCCTTATTGCAGAGTAGGCTCAAGGGGCTGAATGGTCATCATTTGCTCCTCGTGCTTCTTTCTGCTGCCAGAACTGCTGTATTTTTGCAGCACTCCCGTTCCTGTGACTGGGCTCGTCCTCTTGTGCAGTGTGGATCTGAGGCCGTGCAGAGACAGGTAGGACAGGAGGTGGGGCTGGGAGCAACTTTTGAGGTTTAGGGTTTAAATCAGCCCCACACTGCCACACCATCTCCCCTCAAACAATCCTATTGGTGCCCTGTAGCTGCCTTATGAAAGCCAGGCCAAGACCATTGTGGGTCATGGAGTTTATTCCAGTCACTGGGATCCTGCCTGAGGGTGAACATCTTGTCGAATATTCCCCCTATAAAGAAACATAGTCACTCCACATCCAGGTGACTCCTGCCAATCTGGTTTTTTCCAGTCTATATCCAGGTGTGGCACAGTGGCTCGGTGGTTAGCACTGTAGCCTCACAGCGCCAGGGACCCAGGTTTGATTCCACCCACGGGTGACTGTCTGTATGGAGTTTGCACATTCTCCCTGTGTCTGCGTGGGTTTCCTCCAGGTGCTCTGGCTTCCTCGCACAGTCCAAAGATGTGCAGGTTAGCCATGCTAATTTGTCCATAGCGTTCATGCATGGATGTGCAGGCTAGATGGGTTAGCCATGGGAAATGCAGGTTTGCAGTGATGGGGGATATGCTTTTCAGAGGGTTGTTGTGCCCATGATGGGCTGAATGGCCTGCTTCTGCATTATAAATGAATGTGTAAGAAGGATAACATGTATGGTGTGTTTGATTAAATCAGCCATATGTAAAAGGATTTTTGAGGATAGTGTAAACTGTGAAAAAGAACCTCTCCTCCAATATGATACTGAATAATATCTGGTCCTGTTCCCACTAGCTGCTGAAGTAGGAAACCATGGCAACAGGATAATTGCAAATATGGTTAAACGTTGCCATGAGGGTCCTTCAGTGCATTCACCTGGTAAATGCCAGCTAATGAGTGACACAGAGGAGAGCTGTTTCTGTGCAGTTTACACGCTGGGAGGATGTTCAAGCTGGTTCCTAGGGGCTGTGCTTAATGCAAGTCAAGCTTCAGAAAGGGAGACCACTTCTGAGTGGGAGGCTCACAGCAAGCTGGGCCCTGCTGCCTTCTGGAAAAAAAAAACTCACCAGGAGACATTTCAGTCGTGAGGCTGCCCTGCGAGTGACGTTTTCTCACATCTACCTGGAGACATATCGACAAATGAGCACTCTTCCCTCTGTGTGGGTCACTGTAGCAACACAGAAGGCAGGAGTTATGGTCGGGAGCGAGTGGCTGAGTTGCCCCACTCTATGTTTTCCTGGCACTTCTGTGCTGATCCTGATTGCATGCTTTCCAAAGTTTTCAGGAATGGAGAGGTCCCACTAAGGTTCTGTGCAGAAGGCTACCATAGAGTGTAAATGCTCCCACCGTCTTCTTAAAAAGACCAGTCTCCAGACTACACTGCTCATTTGCTGATTATTCCTATTCATACATCTGTTGCACAGATTTCAGAGACAGCTAACAATACACAGATCCTCGGCTTTAGCCACAAAGCCCTATACTTTACTATCAGACACACAAGAGGTTAGCAAATCAAGGGGAGCACAGGGGCCCCTCTACGTCATATCTGACAACGCGACACCTAAATATTATCCCGACGGTGGTAGAGATGGGGCCCAGCGGTTTAAACAATGTGGAGCAATTGTCCGATCTCAACATCTGTTCGATCAAGGAGACTCCGAACGGGGAGCAATCGCTCTGAAATCAGATGGAGAAGGCAACAAGGGACAGAAGTCCTAAAAGAGATTAATCCTTGCATGGTCACAACTGAAGATATTGCTGGGAGGGGGATTGTTCCTGCTGACAGAACACAGATGGTCTCTGGCACTAGGAAGCCTGAAGATGGTGAGAAAGCAGCCTGCAAACAGAACGCCAACCCCGTAGCCTCGTGTAGAAGGAAACACTGAGGCTGGCCCAGCGTGTCCTGCAACGTCAAAATGAGACCCAGTAAGCCAGGCCCACTGTCCATCACTTACTCAGTATCTTACAACCTTTCTAATTAGGAAGGAAAAGGGAGAAATGCGAGCAGGAGTAGAGCATTCAGCCCACATCACCAGTCAGTGAGATTGTGGCTGATCTTATTTGGGATTAAAGGCCCACTTTCCTGCCCACTCCTCCTTAATCCTGCACTACCTTGTCGGTCAGAAATCTGCCTCACTCAGCCTGGAATATATTCAGTGATTCCCTTGCTGTCTGTGGAAGAGAATTCCAAATCCTAATATCACCCTGAGAGAAGAAATTCCTTCCCATTCCCCCCTGAAATGGGAGACCTCTCACTTTGAAACTGTGCTCTCAGTTCTAGTCTGCCGCAGAATGGGAAGCATCCTTTCTGCATCTCCTTTCTTGAAACCATTTGGAATCTCCCATCTTTCCTTCATTCTTCTAAACTAGAGTGAGTACAGGACAACCTCCTTCAACCTTTCCCCCTCAGGCCACAAGAATTTGATGGCACGGTGGCTCACTGGTTAGCACTGCTACCTCACAGCACCAGGGACCTGGGTTTGATTCCAGCCTCGGGCAACTCTCTGTGTGGAGTTCTCCCCATATCTGGTGGGTTTCCTCCAGATTTGCTCCAGTTTCCTCCCACAATTGAAAGATGTGCCAGTTAGGTGGATTGGCCATGCTAAACTGTCCATAATGTCCAGGGAAGTGCCGACTAGGTGCATTAGCCGTGGGAAATGCAGGATTACAGAAATAGGATAATGAGTCTGGACAGGATGCATTTCAGAGTGTCAGTGTGAACTCGATGGGCCAATGGCCTGCTTTGACAATGTAGGGTTCTGTGATCCTAAATAGGAACAGGAGTAGGCCATTTGGCTCTTCGAGCCTGCTCTACCATTCAATAGGATCATGGCTGATCTGACATTCCTCATATCCACTTTCCAGCATCTTCACCTTCCTCTACTAATCAAGAAACTGTCTATCTCGGCCTTAAGTATACCCAAGGAGGCAGACATTTTCAATCACAGAAAGCATCCCTGTGAATCTCCTCTGAGCTGCCTTTGACACAAGTACACACCTGCCTCAGAACGATACACAAGTGTGACCAACAAATGAGGCATATCCATCATTAAGCTGTACGTGAGGAATATATTATGCCATAGGTACGGGCTCTAATCATCCAAAATACTTCACGCACAGCAAACAAGCTTGGATATTTACCTGACCAAAAACTGGAAGGACATTATGAAGATAGATGAGCCAATATTTAACAATCTTTTTAAAAAGTAGCTGCTCTAATGTTGAGGCATGTACATGCATCTACGTAATATTTGTTTCCGGTTAACAATGCAGAGTGCTAACTCAAACTAACATTACAGAGAGTTGCTGGATTATTGAATTTAAGAATAATTTCAACAAAAATATGTTTGTAGGTTATTTTAGTGAGACCCATAGAATTTTAATTCAGCGCAATTTTGATTAAAAAGGTCATATTAAATGGTTCTGGGGAGGGAGGCAGGCAGTATAGTTGTAATATAGCTGAGCTGACTGGCAATGCAGCCTGGTGCCTGGTGTAGCAATGTAGGAGCCTTACAGCAAAAATACTTAACAGGGCTTCTCATTCATCTGAAGGCAAAAGCTGTAACTCTCTCTAATTTATGTTGGTGCTCGTGCTCAAGATCGGGTGATAAAGCAACGCAATTCAATTTGGATCTACTTCATCAAATTTCATCTATATTCTTTTGGGGGGTGGGGGTGGTGCGCAGGGCGAAAGGATTAAACTGCTCTGAGGCATGTAATTTCTTACATATTTATGAACTGGTAACACGGGAACAGTAAACCAGAGAGGCTGAAGACGGAAACAAATTATTTTTTTAAAAATCATCTACGTTATTAATTGTTTCGTTATCATAACACAGTCTGACCCGAGGAACCTGGATGTTTCATTAATTAATGTGAAAATTAGCAGAACTTTTCATTTAAAACAATTAACTACATAAGTGGTTTGGGGGGCTTTGCAAAGGCACATTAATTGAGAGATCAGTTGTAGAGCTGTAATTGGTAACAGAGGAGTTATAAAGGGAAGTTTATATTTGACGGCTTGCTCAATAGGTTTTATTTGGGTGAAAGTTCATTTACAACTGACCAAAAGAATTGGGGAAATAGCAGATGGATAATTTCTGGCTAATTTCATTCCAGCTTCTCACCTTCAACAATACAGTAGCAAGTAGAAATGTTCCCTTCAAATTTAGTGCTGTTGATTATATTGTTAACAGATTAACTTTACTACTTAGAGTTTTTAATATTTATGTTCATTTAGTTGTTGCTACATTGGTAAGACCACTACTGGAGAACAGTTTCGGTCTCCTTGTTTATGAAAGAACTCAGTTATGTTAGCAGCATTCACAGAAGGTTCATGAAACTGATTCCTGGTAGGAAGGGGTTATACAGCGAGGATAGCTTCCTCAGATTGGTCCTGTATTCAGTGGAGTTTAGAAGAACGAGAAACAACCTTATTGAAACGCATAAATCCTGAAGGAGATTCGACAGGATGCTGAAAGGAATCATAGAATCCCTACAGTGTGGAAGCAGGCCATTCAGTCCACATTGACCCTCTGAAGAGCATCCCACCCAGACCCACACAATCCCTGCATTTCTGATGTCTAATCCACCCAACCTACACATCCCTGAACACTATGGGACAGTTTCCCATGGCCAAACCGCCCTAACCTGCACATCTTTGGACTGTGGGAGGAAACCGGAGCAAACCCACGCTGAGACGGGGAGAATGTGCAAACTCCACTCGGACAGTCGTCCAAGACTGGAATTGAACCCGTGTCCCTGGCGCTGTGAGGCACTGCCTCATGTACTCAAAATCACTGAGCTACTGTGCCATTATGGGAGAAACTAGAACTGGGTGGGTGCAACTTAAATAAAAGGGGTCTCCCATTTACGTTTGTTGTGGGACCTTTTTTGTTCCCCTGATAGACATCAAGATATAAAAGTTTGAAAACACCTACTAACAGATTTAAGAACGGCTTCTTCCCTATTGTTATCAGACTTATGAACAGACCTCTCACACATTACAGTTGATCTTTCTCTGCACCTTCTCTGTAGCTGTAACACTGTAATCTGCATTCTGTTCAATTATCCTGATGTACGTTATGTAAGGGATGGTTTGTCTGGTTACCACGCAAAACAATACTTTTCACTGGTTCTAGGTACATGTGACTATCATAAATCAAATGAAGTTAAATTAAAACAGAGAGCAGTGGTGGGAGGATCATTGAAAGCTGAGGTAGGTAATATTTTTAACCAATGAAGGAGTCAAAAGGTAGCAGGATAGGCAGGAAAATGGTGTTGAGGCCTAAGTGAGTTTCGCCACGATCTTATTGGAAGTCAAAGCGGGCTTGAAGGACTAAATAAGCTGGCCCTAAGGCACGTGTTTGTATCATTTTACATGTTTTCTTAAAATTAGTGGGACCACGTGTCACAATGCGTGATTTCACCCACAATTGTAAATCTCTGTAATGTCAATGTGTTCCAGAGAAGCCATTAGCATGAGGCAGCCCCAGTTTGGTCACACATACATCTGGCCACGTCCTCTCGGCTGGCGCTGTTTTGAATTCGACATTTTTCACTCAAAAACTAACAATCACATCTCCTGTGCACTGGCCCCTTGACATTTCTGACTCACGCAGCAATAATCCGTGGGGGATTGCTGGAGGTTTTGAGTACATGATGCATACAGTTCTGTGATAAGAGAGTTCCTCCTTTTCCAAACCAAACTCCGTTCTTCCAGAAAGGAATTTTCCACAGATTGTGAAGTCTCTGTCCTTTCCTTGACTCAAAACAAACGCCTGTGTGAGTACAAAGTCATATTTCATAGTTTTATTAAGTGTTTCCTTGGATAATTTGTATAATGAAACCATTCTAAATATATACGTATCTTCACTACATCAAAACTCCACAGGACACACATGAGTAAATACTGAAAAGCAAAAAAAAGCTTGCATTTATATTTATATAACCACTGGACATCTCAAAATTCTTTATGGCTAGTTCAGTGCTTTTGACCGTAGGCATTGCTGTGCATAGAAAAGACAGCAACCAATTTGTAGTTAGCAAGCTCCCTTGAATGGTATTTTTGAAATTCCTTCATGGTATGAGCAGCAAATATCACCCGTGTGTGATAATGACCCAGATAATTTGTTTTTCACGATATTGATTGAGAGGTAAATGTTGAATAAGATATTGAGAATATCTTCCTTGTTTTTCTTTGACATAGACGCCCCTCTTTTACACCCAGGCCCGTGTTTTAACATCCCATCCGAAAGATGGCACTTTCAGGAACGCAGCACTCCCTCAGTACTGTTCTGGAATGTGGGCCATGAGCTCAGGACATGTGCCTCAGAGAAGCTGAGTTATGGAATTCCAACAAGGCTAGACAGGGTAAACCAGGAGCCCTCAGTCTAAGGATGTAGGGAAGATCACATTAGGAATGAGGGGGCGGGGAAATTTCTCCACCCTGAGATGGGGTGAGCCTGGGGAATTTGCTGCCGCATAAAGCAGTTGAGACCAAAATATTGGATGTTTCATAGTTCTTAGTGGATTGTAGAATCCCTACAGTGTGGGAATGGGTCATTTGGCTCATTGAGTCCATACTGACCCCACTGAAGAGCATCCCACCATCCCTATAACCCCACATTTCCCATGACTAACCCAACTAAGCTTGCACACTATGGGGTAATTTAGCATGGCTGATCTACCCTAACCTGCATATTTTTGGACTGTGGGAGAAAACCCATGCTAACACACAGAGAATGTACAAACTCCAGACAGACAGTCATCAGAGGCTGGAATTGAACCCAGGTCCCTGCTGCTGTGAGGCAGCAGTGCTAACCACTAAGCCACTCTTGCGGTACTCACTTTCCCCTAGGGGCCAGGGATATGTAGGCTAGATAGATTAGCCATGGTAAATACAGGGTTAGGATAGGGGACTGGGTTTGGATGGAATGTCCTTAAGAGGTTCGGTACAGAGTTGATGGGCCAAATGGCCTTTATTATGCACTTTTAGGGGTTCTATGACAAGAGCCCTAGGAATGATAAATTTCAGCAAACCAGCCACTACCTGCAAAAGCAGGGGATAAGCGTATGCTGACATGTCCAGTCTGTGTCTTTATCCCTCCATTACAGGCATGGTCACATTTTCAAAATGGCTCTTGGGTGCTTTAGACAACCTGCCTTCATGAACAGCTTTTGGTAAATACGGCTTCTCTCTTTATTTCACCCCTTCTGGCTTCTTTCTCTCCATCAGACAGCTAGATTTCCAATGCTCCCAGCTTTCCCATCATCACACAACACACGTAAATTGATGCCAAATGACGGAAACATACACTCAGGGTGCAAATTGCTTCCTCTTGTGCAGTGTATGTGTTTAAAAATCGAATGGGTGGATGCAGTCCATTCTTTTACAGGCAAAGCGCGATTTTATGACAGCCTGGGCCTCTCATATCCCTGCACCGTTAGTGAGTAAAGTTCCTAAGCTGCAGTCCTTATTACTGTGAGAACTCGCAGAATCTCAAGTCTCGGTTTACTTTGAACACAGGTTTCTTTTAGTGACCCAATCACAGATTGCTGATCTTGTCCAGATACTCCTGGAGCTCTCTGCTGCTGATAGCATCGTCCTTTGCTTTGAAACAAGAGTGATCTCATTCCAAGAAGAATCACGGCAAAAATATTTTTTTCTATCTCTCTCTCTCACAAATCAGCAAGAACTGTGTGAATCAGGACCTTTGTTGTGATGAAAAATAAATAAGTCACTCCGTGAAATTTGTCTGGCTAACATTTTCCATCTCAAAATAATACCCCTTCTCTCAGCCTAATCTGAGGCGAGGTTACAGCTATGAGATCCTGAGGCCTTGGCACAAAGGCCTCTCTGTGTGTGTTTCGACTTCCAGGGTTCTTTTTTTCATCTGAATTTTCCATTGTGCTGTGCCAGGCTAATGTCTGCTGAATGGTTTCTCACCAAGCCCGATAATCCACAGAAAACAAAATTCCAGCAGGATACAGCAGAGTGACTTTAAAAATAAAAACATTTTGCGCAGCTGTCCTGAGTAATTGTTGCAGTAGTCATTTCTAACTCAGGGCAGACACTGCTGCTGTCCCAGATAGACTTTTATGGGACTCGTCTTCTAGGTGTGCTGTCTTATGTCTGCTTGTCCCGTCAGCCCTCAAGAGGCTAAGGAAATTCAGCATGTCCGTAAGGAACGTCGCCAACTTTTATAGCTGCACCATAGAAGGTATTCTGTTTGGACGCATCTCAGCTTGGTACTGCAACTGCTCTGCCCAGGACTGTAAGAAACTACTGAGAGTTGTGAACACAGCCCAGTCCATTACGCAAGCCAACCTTCCACCCATTGACTCCATCTACACTTCTCTCTGCTTTGGGAAGGCAGCCAACAAAATCAAAGATAATCTCTTCCAACCTCTTCCGTCAGGCAGAAGATATAAAAACTTAAACGCACGTGCTGACAGATTCAAGAACAGCTTCTTCCCAGCTGTTATTAGACCCCTCAAATTTCAGATCTAATGTTGATCTTGCTTCTTTCTGTGCAGCCGTAACATTGTGTTCCTCGCTCTGTTCCACCACACTATTATCTTTGAGTCTTTGTATGTTATGATCTGCTGTACTGCAGCAAAACCAAATTTTTCACTGTACTTAGGTACATGTGACAATAATAAATCAAATTAAATCAAATCATCATTGATAGTAGAGATGATCAATGATTTTGAACGGGCATTTGGATCGGCGTTAGAGCAAAACAAACTTGTGGGCCAACAGTGATAGAGCAGGGAATAGGACTGATCGGATTGTTCTAGGGAGAGCCAGCATGGACTGTAATGGGCTCAATGGCCTCATCTTGTGCCTAAGGGGCACCATTTTCAATCACTGGCGATAGTGAGTTTGAGTGGACATTGTAACTCAGATGGTGTGTCAGTCCTCCCATACCTTGTTTTAAAAGGGTAATGGTGGGGAATGGGGGCTTGGGGAGGATGGAGGGCCTGAAAACTGGAAAAATGAACCAATTGACTCCACTTTGACCATGTTGAGGAGCTTGTGTCGGGGCTGGGAGAGTGACTGTATCAAACTTCCAATGTCTGTACATTCTGTGGCACATGAGTGTTTGAAGAGAGTACACTGGGGAATCGTTACGCATTGATGCAAAATCAGGTATCGAAAAGGAATAGCAAAACTGAGGTAACTCATGCAGTGGTTACAAAGTTGCCAGTACTTGAGCTGATTGGCCTTGAGTACCAGGTTTCTTTCTGTTCCCTCATGGACTGAATGTGACATTCACAGGGACAGTTTTGGTTGGCCATCTCTAATTGTCCTTCAACGGAGCTTGTCCATCTAGCAACTGTATCAACAGTCAGTTTGAACGTAATAAATTGTTTTTGTAAACAAATTCTCCAGATGATGTCATTATGAATTCTTGGCTGAGTTCCAAGAATGAGAAATACACTTAGCTCCCAGTCAGCACTGTTAACACAGTGGGAGTCAGGCTTCGTTTGATTGACATTTTTATGGTCACCTAATAAGTTATTCTTCCTTTGGAAGAGGTTTTTCAATGCCTGTGTCGATTTTGCACAAGATGAAGAGGCTTGAAGTGAACGAGTTTACTCATTGATTGACGTCCCACGTGCTGTAAGCTGAGCAGTTGCTTAGTATTTCAGTTCCAGAGACATTTGTCAGACTGGCCAATGGCTCACCTGCTCTGACAGTTGTGGATACTGGGAGAGCACAGCATGGGGCTGTGGGAGATCTGGATGGGCATTGGCGAATGAATGGGTGTGTCAAGGGCCTAATATTCACGGTCGATGTCCCAGTATAAAGTTTCTTCCCTCTGTTGCAACCTAATTCCATCTTGCCTCCTGCCTTGCCAGAATGGGAATTCCAGAGAGAACCTCTTCAGTAGAGATGGGTTTGCAGGAACATGCCTGACTCTCACTTTCTGTCTCCCTCACAAAACTCTCAGCTAAATGTGCCTGCACATATAAACATGTTTCACTCCCTAATGAGGGCATTTATTCCCCTTCTTTTTGTGCACCCCCTGGTGTAAGTTCACCTTTAATATTCATGCTTACAAAGCCCAACTTTATCTACCCACTACCTCACATAAAAACACACCCCCCCCCCCACTGTTGGCCTATTCACCATCAAGCTGTGAACATGCCTATCTCCCTATGACTGCACCTTGGAAAGGCCAAAACAGTCATTTTGTGTCTCCTCTGACTTTATCCTCCCCAACCACCATGATCATAGGCTGACTCGGGCCATTGAAGTACTTATCAACCCCGAATCAGCTTCAAACGCCACATTGACTTACCCAGATTGCTAGCTTTCATCTCAGCTACATTACCTGCTTGTACAAGAATGAATACACTTCAGGAAGTAGCTGCAAAGTGCTTTGAGATGTCCAAAAACCATCAAAAGCACCGAATAAGTGCAAGTCTCTCTTTCCTCTGTGCTCCGTCACCACACAGAAATCCTTCCCAGTCCAATCCTTCAGCACTCCTCCAGGGATTTTTTTGCCTAAATCCATAAAACCCACAGCCTTCTGATTCAGAGATAATATTATACTTGTTACATTGAAACAAAGCTCCCAATTTGCACATTCTTCTATCCTTTTGTAAAGCCAACTATGATCAACAAACTAGGATCTTCCCTGTCAAGCAGTCTCACAAGCCAGATTAATTATTAATCTGCTTGTCGGAGTAAACCTTTCTGTTGCAGATGTATGTATGAATGATGTTGATGTGCCTTGTAATTTTTTTTTCTGAATCAGTTGAAAACCATGATGGCTACACGCATGAAATTGGAATGTTCACATTGAATTTCCGTGTGTTAAAAGAAGTTTAATAGTACATTGCAAAAACTCAGTCACAGGCACAGAATTACACCGGGTTGTCGGCTTAAATTATGTTATCTTCTGCTTAATTGGGTCTATGCTTCAAACAAGACCTGACCCATTATTTACTGACTGTTGAATGTCGCATTATATATACTAATTGTCATAGCCCAGTTGTAAACTGTGGGTTACTGCTCAATAAACCTGCAGTCATAACAACATTAATCTTCCTGTGTAAATCAAGGTCATAGTGTGAAATGAAAATCTGCATCTTCATCTTAATGGAGAAGGAGACATTCCCCACCTCCCCCATTCAGATCGAGTCGAAACCATGCAGTGTAACAGTGACAAATAGCATGTTCGATGGCCCAGTGCTGAAACCCTAGCTAATGTACAAGTGAGCCACAGCCCAGTGAGTAGGGAAATGTGAGGTCATTCACTTTGGTCACAAAAACAGGAAGGCAGATTATTATCTGAATGGTGGCAGTTTAGGAAAAGGTGAGACCTGGGTGTCATGGTGGAGCAGTTGCTGAAGGTCAGCATGCAGGTGCAGCAGGCTGTGAGGAAAGCTAATGGCATGCTGGCCTTCATAGCGAGAGGATTTGAGTACAGGAGTAGGGAATGTCTTGCTGCAGTTATACAGGCCCTTGGTGAGGCCATACCTTGAGTACTGGGTGCAGTTTTGGTCTCCTAGTCTGAGGAAGGACATTCTTGCTATTGAGGGAGTCCAGTGAAAGTTCACCAGACTGATTCCCGGGATGGCAGGACTGATATATGATTAAGGACTGGATTGACTGGGCTTGTACTCACTGGAATTTAGAAGAATGAGGGGGATCTCATTGAAACATACAAAATCCTGATGGGACTGTACAGATTAGATATGGGAACAATGTTCCTGATGTTGGGGAAGTCCAGAACCAGGGTTCACAGCCTAAGAATAAGGGGTAAGCCATTCAGGACTGAATTTCTTCACTCAGAGAGTTGTGAACCTTTGGAATTCTCTCCCACAGGAAGCTGTTGGGGCCAGTTTGTTAGATATATTCAAGAGGGAGCTATAACTAAAGCTTTAGCTAAAGAGGTCAAGGGGTATGGGGAGAAAGCAGGAATGGGATACTGAGATTGCATGATCAGCCTTGACCATATTGGACGGTGGTGCAGGCTCGAAGGGCCGAATGGCCTATCCTGCACCTGTTTTCTATATTTCTGTGAGTGCTGAAGGGTGGCAGGGCTGGGATCTATGTAAGGATTGGGTGGAAGGACTTGGTTTGACTGTGATGCCCTCATGATCAAATAGCCTGCCAAAACTTGCCATCTTGCATTAAATGGGACTCAAATGATCTTTTCAGGGCAAAGTGAACGATACCCCAGGTGAAGTGATAGTTTGGATAGAGGAAGGATAAGGGATACGTTAAGGAACATCTTCCGCGTTATATGATCACAGCAGCAATATCTAATCCCTTCTGATGAAAAGCTATACATTAGGTGCTGCCTTTGCACAGCTGCATCAAGATCAGATTTGTGAGTATTGCTGAAAAAATACACATTTTATTGAAGGTTTTTGTCTTCCACTCAGAACAGCAAATTCACAAGAAATACCAATGTTCAGGGCTAACAATAATTTATACAATATGAAAGGCCAGTACCGATTGATTGGTATTTGGACAATATTGTGCAAAGAGCAAAACCCCGTCTATTAACATATGTAGCTTCCAGTACACAAAAGTGTCTTTGTAGAAGACAAAAGAACTTATACACAGATTACACCTATTTCAGCTCAACAGAGTAGGTGACAGCTATTATAACAAGCATGGGGCTGGATGAACACAGCAGGTCAAGCAGCATCATAGGAGCAGGAAAACTTGACGTTTCGGGCCTAAACCCTTCATCAGAAATGGGGGAGGGGAAGAGGGTTCTGAAATAAATAGGGAGAGAGGGGG